>CAWUFW010003305.1:1602500-1802500 GCA_963921515.1 Calotriton arnoldi
CACTGACCATGTCATGAGTGATGTAATATGTGACGTCATCAGCAGTGCATTGCGGGGCGCGAGTTATAGTTAGCTGAACTAACTATAACGGGGAATTTCTATGGTTTTGTACGAGTGAAATGTCCAACTAACTAGAACTGTCCCTAAAACCTATGGTTTTTTCATTGAATTTCAAAGGTTTTTTAAATGCTAATTTCTAACTATAACGTGTCTGAAACCTATGGTTTTTTCAGTGAATTTGAAAGGTTTTTTAAATGCTAATTTCTAACTATGCCTACAGAGGTAGGACATGTGAAGAAAGAAGAAAAAACGCACAGAAAGAAGCAAAAGAAATGCAGAAAGAAGCAACAGAAGTCCACAAAGATGAAGAAAAGTGCAGGAAGAAGCAAAAGATGTGCTGAAAGAACCAACAGAGGAGCAGAAAGAGGCCTTGTTGCAAAATCATCCTGTGCCCACAACTTTTTCAGACGGGTACTGGTGGTAACTGACTCTGACTAACCAGAGCCAGTGCTATGCTAAAAGACACTTAGAATACAGTGAAAACACCTACATACACTAGGGAACACTATGCGTTGGGGTACCCCTGTGATTAGCATGACCTCCTCTGTAAGTCCCTAGTACATAATGGGGCAGGGGGATTAAAACTACCTCTTAAAACGCGCTACAGGGCGCGTTTGCACAGTGGTGAAGGGAGGGGGGCCTGAGGTGACGTGTGCAAGCGCGCCCGTGGCGCGTTTTAAGTTGCGGGATTAAGTCCCCTTGAATCCTGAGGGTCCCTGGGGCCCAACTAGCCCCCAGGTACCTACAGTTAGGACCACAGAGCTGAGTTGCAGAGAGGCGTTCCGAGGCCACGCACCTTTTTCACCTCTTTACAACGCAACTCTGTTGTGCTTACTGAAGGTACCTGGTGGGCTAGTTGGCCCCCAGGGTCCCTCAGGATTCAAGGGGAATTAATTCCCCAACTTAAAACGCACCACAGGGCGTGTTTGCGCACATGTCACCTGAGGCCCCGCCCCTCCCTTCACCACTGTGCAAACGCGCCCCGTGGCGCGTTTTAGGTTGGGGGATTAGGTCACCTTGAATCCTGAGGGTCCCTGGGGCCCAACTATCCCACCAGGTACTTCCAGTAAGCACCACAGGCTCTGCGTTGCAACGCCTGTAACAAATTGTGCAGTTGTGTTTAGGTAGTGAAGGGGGTCGTGCTGGGGGAGTGTTTTAGGGTTTAGGGTAGTGCAGTGGTGTTTGGGTAGTGTAGGGGTCGTGCTGGGGGAGTGTTTTAGGGTTTAGGGTAGTGCAGTGGTGTTTGGGTAGTGTAGGGGTCATGCTGGGGGAGTGTTTTAGGGTTTAGGGTAGTGCAGTGGTGTTTGGGTAGTGTAGGGGGTCGTGCTGGGGGTAGTGGTTTAGGGTAGTGCAGTGGTGTTTGGGTAGTGTAGGGGGTCGTGCGGGGGGTAGTGTTTTAGGGTTTAGGGTAGTGCATTGGTGTTTGGGTAGTGTAGGGGGTCATGCGGGGGTAGTGTTTTAGGGTTTAGGGCAGTGCAGTGGTTTTTGGGTAGTGTAGGGGGTCATGCTGGGGGAGTGTTTTAAGGTTTAGGGCAGTGCAGTGGTGTTCGGGTAGTGTAGGGGGTCGTGCTGGGGGTCGTGTTTTAGGGTTTAGGGCAGTGCAGTGGTGTTCGGGTAGTGTAGGGGGTCATGCTGGGGGGAGTGTTTTAAGGTTTAGGGCAGTGCAGTGGTGTTCGGGTAGTGTAGGGGGTCGTGCTGGGGGTCGTGTTTTAGGGTTTAGGGCAGTGCAGTCGTGTTCGGGTAGTGTAGGGGGTCGTGCTGGGGGAGTACTTTAGGGTTTAGGGTAGTGCAGTGGTGTTCGGGTAGTGTAGGGGGTCGTGCTGGGGGTAGTGTTTTAGGGTTTAGGGCAGTGCAGTGGTGTTCGGGCAGTGTAGGGGTCGTGCTGGGGGTGGTGTTTTAGGGTTTAGGGCAGTGCAGTGGTGTTCGGGCAGTGTAGGGGGTCGTGCTGGGGGTGGTGTTTCAGGGTTTAGGGCAGTGCAGTGGTGTTCGGGCAGTGTAGGGGTTCATGCAGGGGGTGGTGTTTCAGGGTTTAGGGCAGTGCAGTGGTGTTCGGGCAGTGTAGGGGTCGTGCAGGGGGTGGTGTTTTAGGGTTTAGGGCAGTGCAGTGGTGTTCGGGCAGTAAAGGGGGTCGTGCTGGGGGTGGTGTTTCAGGGTTTTGGGCAGTGGTGTTCAGGCAGTGTAGGGGTCTTGCTGGGGGTGGTGTTTCAGGGTTTAGGGCAGTGCAGTGGTGTCCCGGCAGTGTAGGGGGTCGTGCAGGGGGTGGTGTTTCAGGGTTTAGGGCAGTGCAGTGGTGTTCGGGCAGTGTAGGGGGTCGTGCAGGGGGTGGTGTTTCAGGGTTTAGGGCAGTGCAGTGGTGTTCGGGCAGTGTAGGGGGTCTTGCTGGGGGTGGTGTTTCAGGGTTTAATGCAGTGGTGTTCGTGCAGTGTAGGGGGTCTTGCTGGGGGTGGTGTTTCAGGGTTTAGGGCAGTGCAGTGGTGTTCGGGCAGTGTAGGGGGTCTTGCTGGGGGTGGTGTTTCAGGGTTTAGGGTAGTGCATTGGTGTTTGGGTAGTGTAGGGGGTCATGCGGGGGGTAGTGTTTTAGGGTTTAGGGCAGTGCAGTGGTGTTTGGGTAGTGTAGGGGGTCATGCTGGGGGAGTGTTTTAAGGTTTAGGGCAGTGCAGTGGTGTTCGGGTAGTGTAGGGGGTGGTGCTGGGGGAGTACTTTAGGGTTTAGGGTAGTGTAGTGGTGTTCGGGTAGTGTAGGGGGTCGTGCTGGGGGTAGTGTTTTAGGGTTTAGGGCAGTGCAGTGGTTTTCGGGCAGTGTAGGGTGTCGTGCTGGGGGTGGTGTTTTAGGGTTTAGGGCAGTGCAGTGGTGTTCGGGCAGTGTAGGGGGTCGTGCTGGGGGTGGTGTTTCAGGGTTTGGGGCAGTGCAGTGGTGTTCGGGCAGTAAAGGGGGTCGTGCTGGGGGTGGTGTTCAGGGTTTAGGGCAGTGCAGTGGTGTTCGGGCAGTGTAGGGGGTCTTGCTGGGGCTGGTGTTTCAGGGTTTAGGGTAGTGTAGTGGTGTTCGGGCAGTGTAGGGGGTCGTGCTGGGGCTGGTGTTTCAGGGTTTAGGGCAGTGGTGTTCGGGCAGTGTAGGGGGTCGTGCTGGGGGTGGTGTTTCAGGGTTTGGGGCAGTGCAGTGGTGTTCGGGCAGTGTAGGGGGTCTTGCTGGGGGTGGTATTTCAGGGTTTAGGGCAGTGGTGTTCGGGCAGTGTAGGGGGTCTTGCTGGGGGTGATGTTTCAGGGTTTAGGGCAGTG
The DNA here is from genome assembly GCA_963921515.1 of Calotriton arnoldi. Classification (NCBI taxonomy): domain Eukaryota; kingdom Metazoa; phylum Chordata; class Amphibia; order Caudata; family Salamandridae; genus Calotriton; species Calotriton arnoldi. Next base: position 1,605,836 of record CAWUFW010003305.1, read on the forward strand.
CAGTGGTGTTCGGGCAGTGTAGGGGGTCTTGCTGGGGGTAGTGTTTCAGGGTTTAGGGCAGTGCAGTAGTGTTCGGGCAGTGTAGGGGGTCGTGCAGGGGTGGTGTTTCAGGGTTAAGGGCAGTGCAGTGGTGTTCGGGCAGTGTAGGGGGTCGTGCAGGGGGTGGTGTTTCAGGGCTTTGGGCAGAGCAGTGGTGTTCGGGCAGTGTAGGGTGTCGTGCTGGGGGTGGTGTTTCAGGGTTTAGGGCAGTGCAGTGGTGTTCGGGCAGTGTAGGGGGTCGTGCTGGGGGTGGTGTTTCAGGGTTTAGGGTAGTGCAGTGGTGTTTGGGTAGTGTAGGGGGTCGTGCTGGGGGTAGTGTTAGGATTTAGGTTAGTGCAGTGGTGTTTGGGTAGTGTGGGGGTCGTGCTGTGGGTAGTGTTTTAGGGTTTAGGGTAGTGCAGTGGTGTTTGTGTAGTGTAGGGGGGGTCATGTTTTAGGGTAGTGCAGTGGTGTTTGGGTAGTGTAGGGGTCGTGCTGGGGGTAGTGTTTTAGGATTTAGGTTAGTGCAGTGGTGTTTGGGTAGTGTAGGGGTCATGCTGGGGGTAGTGTTTTAGGGTTTAGGATAGTGCAGTGGTGCTTGTGTAAAGGGTCGTGCTGGGGGTGGTGTTTCAGGGTTTAGGGCAGTGCAGTGGTGATCGGGCAGTGTAGGGGGTCGTGCTGGGGGTGGTGTTTCAGGGTTTAGGGCAGTGCAGTGGTGTTTGGGCAGTGTAGGGGTCTTGCTGGGGGTGGTGTTTCAGGGTTTAGGGCAGTGGTGTTCGGGCAGTGTAGGGGGTCGTGCTGGGGGTGGTGTTTCAGGGTTTAGGGCAGTGCAGTGGTGTTCGGGCAGTGTAGGGGTCTTGCTGGGGGTAGTGTTTCAGGGTTTAGGGCAGTGCAGTGGTGTTCGGGCAGTGTAGGGGGTCATGCTGGGGGTAGTGTTAGGATTTAGGTTAGTGCAGTGGTGCTTGTGTAGGGGATCGTGCGGGGATAGTGTTAGGGTTTAGGGTAGTGCAGTGGTGTTTGGGTAGTCTAGGGGGTCGTGCTGGGGTAGTGTTAGGATTTAGGTTAGTGCAGTGGTGTTTGGGTAGTGTAGGGGGTCGTGCTGGGGGTAGTGTTTTAGGGTTTAGGGTAGTGCAGTGGTGTTTGTGCAGTGTAGGGGGTCGTGCTGTGGGTAGTGTTTTAGGGTTTAGGGTAGTGCAGTGGTGTTTGTGTAGTGTAGGGGGTCATGTTTTAGGGTAGTGCAGTGGTGTTTGGGTAGTGTAGGGAGTCGTGCTGGGGGTAGTGTTTTAGGATTTAGGTTAGTGCAGTGGTGTTTGGGTAGTGTAGGGGGGTCATGCTGGGGGTAGTGTTTTAGGGTTTAGGATAGTGCAGTGGTGCTTGTGTAGGGGGTCGTGCTGGGGGTAGTGTTTTAGGGTAGTGCAGTGGTGTTTTTGTAGTGTAGGGGGTCATGTTTTAAGATGCAACGCTCCAATACCTGACCAGTCTGCACTACATAAAACTGCAAAAAAACTAAAAATAAAGTGTTTTGCACACTTTTGTCATTTTGCTATATGTGGGCTACATCTGGGTAATATTTGTGCTACATTTGGGCTCTTTTTTTTCTCTGGTGGCCATCTTGGAAGACTTCTTTGTTATGAAGTTTCCTAATTTCCTCATTTACTGCAGTCTCCTCAGTAGGAAATGCTTTCAGTTTTTTACTTTGATTCCATCAGGAAGGCATTCAGATGTGTCTCACATTTGCCATAAATTCAGAATGTTAGCACTCTAGTTGCTCATTAGATCACTGTAGTAAAGCTACTACTCACCAGGGAGTTAACTGGAAGTCTGTTGCTGGTATTGAAAGTGATTGTTTCAGTCTGCATGTCAGAATTTTCTAATGAAATAGAAGAGGATTTGAGATCTCACTTAAAACATGCCCTAATTTTTCTTTCTGCAGCACTAACCATAATTTCTATTTCAAAAAGAACCCCCTCATTTTGTTCCTTTTTAAATTAAATGTTTTAAGTGTTACCGGTTTATTCCAATCAAGATGGCTTCAGGTGTGCCATACTTTTGTCATAAGTAAGGCTGTTAGCGCTCTAGTTGTTCTTTAGAACACTCTGGGAAGCTGCAGTAGAACACAAAGGCATCAACTGGCAGGCTGCTCCTGTTGAAATATAACAGGAAGATATTTGAGATCACACTTGAAACATGTCCTAATTTTTCTTTCTACAGCACTAACCATAATTTCTATGACAAAATGAACCCCATCATTTTGTTCCTTTTTAAATTAAATGTTTTAAGTGTTACCGGTTTATTCCAATCAAGATGGCTTCAGGTGTGCCATACTTTTGTCATAAGTAAGGCTGTTACGCTCTAGTTGTTCTTTAGAACACTCTGGGAAGCTGCAGTAGAACACAAAGGAATCAACTGACCGTCTCTGCCCTTGTTGGATGTACATGTTTTACTGAGAATGTCAGATTTCATTCTCACATGACTGAGAAAGATAATGTGAATTTACAGAAAATATGCTCTCATTTTAGCTTCTGGAGCACCTTCCAAAACTCTTTGGGACAAGCATGTGAAAATAGTTTTCTCTCAAACATGATATCCCAGCAGAAGGTTTTTCACAGGGTAAAATCACCTTAGAACACACCACAATTCCTGAAATTAGTATGGTACCATCAACAAATGAATTCTAATGTATCTAAAGTCTGTTATCACCCTTTATAGTTCTCCTTTTGGTAACCCTCAAAATCTTTGATTCACTACAATGCATTTCAATGGGGTACTATCATGTATATTGGTCCCAAGATGGCTGCCAGCAATTCCAGGAATGAAGTGCTGACAGCCAATCAGATCTCACAATGACATGTGTGGTTAGGCTCCGCCCAGATATATATGTGATTTTACTTTTGATTTTCTCAGGAACTACTGAACGGATTTACACCATTTAACCAAAAGGCACGACTCTGAACCAAGGGCTACCTTTTTGCCAAATTTGGTGTAATTCCGTTCAGCAGTTCGGGCTGTGGCTGCGACTAAAGGTTCCTATGGAAAATTGCACCGGGAAAACACGTTTTGGGACCCCCTTTTTCTCGGCCCCCGCTGCCGAATCACCCCAAAACTTTCAGGATAGGAGCAGACCGGAGCGCCCCACGAGTTTTGAAAATTTCGCGAAGATTCGTCAACCGGCGCCAAAGTTATTGGAAATAGAATGTTGTGAATTTCCTATGGAAAATAGGTCCTAACTATAACTATCTACTGGCGACCGCCAGTAGATTATTTTTATATATATATATATATATATATATATATATATATATATATATATATATATATATATATATATATTTGAGTGAAATTGAAAAGTCTTGGCTAATGCCAGGTGTTAAAAAAAAAAAAAAAGAAAAGGAGGAAAGAGTCAAATCAACAGCATCTTTAAAAAGCTGAAAGTAACTTGCCCGTGTGACAGCCTTAAAATCCACTATCTGATAATGCACAGCTGTATGACTTTCTATTCATGAGCAGTGTGTGACCACCGGGCTTCACTCTTTCAAGGCATCTTGTAAAGGAAATTGTGTGGTTTGTATAGCCCCCTTATTCACGCGTCATCCTAGGTTCTTATTTGTCCTTTCAGACCTATTAATCTTTTTTTAAAGTTGCATCTTCAACTGGTATTTGGTGACATTTTTACAATTGCAGCGGGGTGTCTTCACATTTTATGGAGTCTCCTCTTGTAAGAAAAAAGCATAAAGGAGCCTTGCGGTCTGTGTGATGTGACCTAACACCTCTCGCTGAGTGAAGGAATTCTCAATTTGCCAGAAGATAAATGGCACTACCCTCCAAGACTGACAGCATTGCTCTCTGTGGCAAAAAGAGGATTCCATAAGGTACTACTCATGAGAGGCTCATTCAGGGAAATGCAGTGCTACCTTACTGCAGAGAATATTGTAATTAACTGATCTCAAATGGGGGTGATATAAGAGTGACTAAGTTTATGATTTTTCTGTCGTTCTTACCACTCTCCTTCAAGTGTATAACCTCGAGACAGACCCACAAATCTCTAGGAATACCTGCACAAAGGTGAGGGCCCATTAGATATTGAAGACCTATCTAACATTGACTTAAACATAGCCGTCAAGTTATTCACAGTCCAGCTATTCACCTTCTATCAGATCCACAGGACTTAATAGATGAAAGCATTCCACTCTTGAGGACAACAGATTTGAGACATTTACACCAGAGGACCTCTATCCAAATGATCCTAAGTCTCAAGGTACAGTGCCAGAAATGGATATTCATTCTTCTCCAAAACTGACACTGAGCAGGTACTTTCTTCATGATAGGAAGCTTCTTTCTCTAAAGGAGTTTTAATAGGGAAAACAAAAACAACCTAATATGTACAAAAAGTGGAATTTTGTCAAAGAGCAAATCTATTGCACCTCTGTTATGCATCCAGTGTTAGATATGTCATTGGAGCCATATCTAGAAGTTTGCCAATTGATGACATCCTTGGGTAGCATGATGTCTAGGATATTGAAAGCAACCAAGCTTAGTATCTCCATATTTGCAGTGTGTATGGCTGTAGATACACATGCTCTGCATAGTTCTGTCATCTAGTGTTGGGCTCAAACATTACAACTTGTTGTTCAAAGAAGCTAGAAGTTATGGGATATGCAGTGACTCCCTTAGCCCATAATGCACATGGGCACAGGCTCCACCCTTGATTTTTTTTTTCCCGCCATATGGTTCGAACGTGTTCAGCAATGGCTCAAAGATTAATGCGCTCTTTGTGACTTTTTCGGGCCTAATTTTTGACCGTTCGAGACCAGTGACTCGCATAACTCACGGGCCTCTGGGCGGGAACACCTTCTACTTCTACCAACTGCTTTGTGTGTTCATTCAGACAGCTGAAACACTGCTCCCTGACGCAGTCAATTTTTTTTATAGATCTCCCCAGAGCTCACCTCAGAGAATTAAAACAGGAAGGGGGTGGTGATGGGTTGCACGCTCTTCCCATTTTGTCCAAGGTGCAGTGCAAAATATCTGTTGGTGGATCAGCACGCTGTTTCAACCTCTGCCTCTCTCCCGTCCATATTGAGACATTTGAGTTCTGCCTCGCCTTTTGGTGTAAAAAGACCTTAAGGTACGAAATAGAAAGAAGGTGGGTGCACTTGAAAGTGTAGCAGCTGTCCTCCTCCAAGATGATGCCCGACCTCTTCGATGAAGAGGTTCTACTTGGCATTGAGGAGGAAAAGGCAGATCCCTCCAAGATCCCAATGTCCACACCGATGTCCACTCCTGGACCTTATCGAGCTCCTCAATGGAAGACGACCAGGAAATGGCACCTAAATCATTGACACCAGCAAGGCCACTCACCAAGAAGACATTAAACGGTGCAAGTACCACTCCAGTGCAAAGCCAGGGGACGAAACCCCGCTCACTTAAGCACTCGTATGCTGAGGCTGAGCACCGCTTATAGGGCAATCTTGTGTCGAGCCCCAATCAGGGTAGAAAGAAGGCCTCTACCTCCGAGTCACTGCTGCCTTTGTGTTCCGGTTGTCACCAATAAAAGGCGTTGGAGCCGAGCAAGCTCCCAGCAAAGGTTGTCGCTCTCTGACAGTCCTCAGTCCCCACCCCCATACTGGAAGGGCACCAAATTCTTCCACTTTGGAGCCAAAATTGACATTGAGAACACCTTCTAGACTGAGCTTTAAGTCTGAGCCAAAGGCCCCTTTGCAGATTTTGGAGGAATCCAATGCTGCCATCCTGGATAGACTAGGCAAACACAAGGAGGTGATGGACGGAGCGCTGAAACCTTTCAGATGCTCACCCCCAGTCACAGATCTGAGTTGAATCCATCATCATTCTTAAGCTCACTTTGCCACCCCAGTCATATGCAAATCAGTCTAGACCCTGTTCCTCATGGGAACAGTCCAGCCCGAACTGCCAAGCCAGGTCTTCCCTGGACCGGAAAAAAGCACCCTGGGACTGTCAAAAAGCATCCTGGAGGGACTGGCAGAAGAACTCTACACCAGACAGAAGTGGCTGTTAAGTCATCTAGACACTGGCAAGATTTCTCCTAAGATGCCCCCTATGAAAGCCATCAACTGCTTTGCCCACAATTCCCAAGAAACAGGCTAACTTTCAAGGATGATCTCGCTTTTGATGCACCATGACACTGTGCCCAAGAGACATAAGGACAAGGCAACAAGCCCTCCTTCCTAGCCTTCGACACATAGGCATTCACCATCACCATCACCACAGCCATATGCACCACCCGCTCGACCAAAATCTCCTGGGAGATCAGTTAATTCCTTTTGTGACGCAGGCAGCCCCTGCTGGGAGGGAGACTCTTATGACAAGCCTGTTGGGGCAAGGAATGGGGATGACCCCTGGGATGACTACAAAGTTGACTTTCCGGATGATCCAGATCCTAGAGCCTTACCCAGCCAAGCCATCTTGCTGGCTGATACCGATGCGTATCATGCCATCATTCGGAGAGTGGCCTACCACCAAAAAATCAATATGCTGTTCTACAGGACGAAGTGGACTTTTTGATTCAACACTGAACGCACAGTTATTATTCCATTCTGATTCTTGCCCATGCTCAGTGACAGCTCATAGAGACGGAAAGTAGGTATCTGGACCTGCTATTGCTAGCTTCTTTCCTTTCCTTGTATAGCACGTTGTGCAAATAGGAGGTGCCTGGCTCCTACCACGTGGGGGACATTTTGGAAAGGCTCACTTTCCATGGTTTTAATTATTTTATGCTTTTAAAATTGCTCACCGTTTATTTTCATTAACATTTCCTTTACCAGTATGATTCTGGGAGTAGGGGAGCCTGCTTCCCGAGTCGGGGGTTGCTGGACCCCGGTTAAAAGTCCGCTTTGCTTTGCCCATCCATTTTTCGGGGTGCTGCTAACACGCCCACCTGGCCCGAGTGGCCCTGTATGGGGGCGTATTTAAAGCCTGGTAAAGCACGTCCCTGCCGCTGGCGCGCCAAAGGCAAGCCCGTCTGCGCCCGGACCGCGCTCAGCGCCAGCCCCCCTGCTTCTGGTAAGTGCAAATCTAAGCCCCGAAAGTGTTAAACTGGCTCCGAGCTTTGGGCCTTGAATTTAGGAGGTAACTACCCTAGCTGCATATGCTTAACTTTCTTCACAGCACCAAAAGTGATGCAGGCTACTTGCGATAACTGTGGAAATATCCTACCTAAGTTTGATTTCTCTGAATCGAGCTTTCGGACTCCAGCTATTCCAGTTAGAGGGATTCAAATAGGAAACAAATCCCTACGATGCACCCTCTTTAATGCTAGATCTCTTGGAAAACAGTTTAGAATGCGCGGAACTGATTGATGACCACAAGATACAAATAGCTTTTGTGACCGAATCCTGGGCTGATGCTGACTCTGGGCCGGATTGCTTAAAGCTACACCCCCGGTTTTTCATGCCATACCCTGAACAGGTCTGACAGAAGGGGTGGTGGACTAGTGGTCATTTACCATAATTCTTTGACGGCTACCTTCGAACCAATTAAGATCGACTCCTGTGAAGCCTTCTCTTTCTGTTTCTTGCTTTCTCACCATCACTACTTCAGGGGAGTTCTACTCTATAGACCTCCGGGCCCAAAGAAGCAGTTTCTAACAGATATAGGCTCCTTGGTAGAAGATGGGCTTTGCTCCAATAATTTTACCATATTGGGGGGATTTCAATTTTCACCTGGAATCACTTGGGGATTCAGACTCACTAGCGCTAAAGGATGCTTTGGACAGTACAGGGTTGATCCAGTTAGTTCCTGATCCTACCCAGGAGGCAGGACACACCCTTGACGGCATATTTTCCAATCCTCCCCAGTTGCTGTATTTAGGAGTACTGCCCCTTAGTTGGTCAGATCACTCCGCTGTCTTGTTCGGAGTGACCCTTCCAGGAAGGCCACAGGACAACAATACCCCTCACATTGCATTAGCCGCGTGGGCTTGGAACAAAATCGACAGAGCGTTCCTTGGAGACCTCCTTGCTTCCAATATTACTCCCCTGCCCACTGACGTAGAGGCGGCCACGTCTTGGTATACAGACTGGGTAGACTCCGCCTGCAAACTCATGGCTCCTGAAATAATCTTCAAATCAAAACGTCTTCAGCCGACAGCCCCCTGGTATTCCGAGGAACTTTGCGAACAAAATCGTCGTTGCAAACACCAAGAACGGACTTGGCGAAAGACGTACAGCTGTTTGGAAAAAGCCAAATATAACAAAATCTTAATAGAATACAAAGCATTAGTGACCCAAACAAAAAAGTCTACTTTGCCAATCCGATTCTAATGGCTAAGCATTCCTCCAAAGAATTATTTAAAACTGTATCAAAATTAGCCTCTCCCCGTCCTCCTAAAGTATTAAGCAGTCAAGATCTCTGTGAGGAAATTGCATCCTTCTTTCTACAAAAAGTAGAACAGGTTTTATCCTCCTTTAATTCCCCTCCACAGGCAGAAACAGAGACCCTAGGGACCTTAGTGTCCCGGGGGTTGGTGGGAGGCAGCGACCCATACACTATCTCTGAGGCAACAAAATCTTCAACAGTTTTCACAGAATTTAACCCTCTTTCTTATAATCAGACTTTGGATTTACTTTTGACAGTCCAATCCAATTCTCCATACGATCCCTGTCCAGTTTGTTATTAAACTGGCCCCGCAAACAGTAGCAGAGATTCTCACCTCAATTTTTAATGCCATGTTTACTGTCGGCCACTTTCCTAAAGTTTGGAAGACGGCCTCTATTTTGCCTTTACTGAAGAAACCCAATCTGGACCCAAAAGACTCTAATAATTTTCGGCCGAGATCTAAATTACCCTTTCCAGCAAAGTTGGTGGAGAGGGCTATGAATGCCCAACTCACCAGTTTTATTCAAGAAAACGATATTTTAGACCCCATACAATATGGATTCAGGGGAGCCCACATCACGGAGTCAGCACTCATTATATCCACGGAGGAAGTCAGGGAGGCACTTGATCAGGGAGGTAACGCAGCTCTGATATTGTTAGATCTCTCAGCAGTCTTTGACACTGTCCATCATGATCTTCTGATGGACAGGCTGTCGGCATGTGGCATCCAGGGGCTTGCCTGGAAGTTACTGCCCTCCTTCCTGACTGATAGAAAGCAAAGGGTTGCCCTAGATAAATTCACTTCCAAATCTTTCTCGCTTCCGTGTGGGGTACCACAGGGATCCTCCCTCAGTCCAACCCTTTTTAGATCTCGCGCCTAGCGTTGCAGTGCGTAGCACTGCTCGCGCAGCCGGAGACCTCTAGAAAGGGCTTCAGAAAGCTAACCACACGCTTGTGCGTGTGGTTTTGCTTTCCGCGGCTGCCATTGGCTTTCGCGTGCTTTTAAAAAAAAAAAAAAAAATCCAGCACGCCATTGGGCAAAGCCGGGCGCATGTCCCGCCTTTGTTCCGCCCATTCCCGTCGGTGGCCAGCACGCGCAGCAGCGCGCGTTCGCCTCGCTGCTGCGCTCCCTCCCCCCGCTCCTCTGTGGTGCGCGCGCACCACTGGTTATTTTGTTTTACCGTAAACCTCTGTGAACATTAGCCTTACCTATCTTCGTACGTTATCCCTCTTTGTATCACTGAGCCAATTAGTACCTCCGTTGCCTGCTATCACGTTTCAGCACATACCCACGGTAAGGAGAGAAATAGGAAGCCTTAGTATGCTACAATTGATTTTTTGATTTTGTCATTTTATTGTGTGAAACTTTATCTTTAGCTGTATGCACGGCATTTTTTTTTTAAATACAAAGATAACCAGTGTTCTCTTGCACATGTCATTTGTTGTCGCATATTTTATTTTCCACTGTAGATGTACATTGCCCTTCTCTTACACAGCTTGTTTCGCCCACATTGGAAGTAACTGCGTGTATTTTGGGACCTTAGCGGATGCTTGAAGTGCGCGTGGCCTCTGCTCACTCTTTGACTCTGAGGTGCGCTCTGCCTCGCCCTAGGGCTCGAGCGGGCCTTCCAGCGGCTCGCGCACAGTGGCTGCGGGGCTTCAAGCGGCTCGCGCACCGTGTGACTGCTGTCAGTGGAAGCCAGGACACTCCGAGGCATCTCCGTGTCAATCAACCCTTGCTTAAAGAGTAGCGCTGGGCTACGCTGATATTGTGCCTGGAGAGGAAGAGGTGGGAATTCTATTTCCACATCCTGGGCTGGAGGTCGCTTCTCGACAGGGATGTGAAATCTGCCGCGGTCCCCTCTGTTCACTTCCTTCTCTCCTCCTCGTCATCTGTTTCAGATGACAGGAGAATCCGTGTTTGCCTTTGTTTGTCCCAGATCATGTTTGGCTTGCGACCGTGAGGAGCTGGGCTTCTGGAGAGGGCGGGTAATAATGTCGTGGGTTTTTTTCACCCGAGGGGTCAGTCCGACTTTGTGACGCTCTGGCCTGCCTCTGTTTAACTCTTAAAGTTTTTAAGATTACCCAAACGAACTTTGTGAAGTGGCTGTAAAAAAGAAAAGTGAGTGCAGCCTGTGACGTGGAAATGAGACACTGTATACTGTCTGTTGTGATGTGATGGTATCTTTAATGTATCGCTTGAGAATTTTCTCTGGCCTTTGTGGTGCACGGAATCATAGAACTTAAGTTCAGAGGCGAAAGTGGTGTCTGCCATCTCAATACTATAGTATAGGTGGGCACTCGGCGTTATAATGCAGTTGCGTATGTTTTTATAATAAATATTTCATCATTCAAAACCTTATTTTTAGTTTAGTATAGCCTTCATACCGTTATTGAAGTGTAAATTATATGGGGTAACGAGGAGGAAAACGTGGTACCCCGGGCTTTTATAAAGGCACAAGTCTCATCATATCATAGCTGCCTCATCCAGAAACGCATCCATTGAAAAGCGCCTAGATATCTCAGTAGCAAAATACAGCTCTAGACCCTTGGTCGCTCCCTCACACAAGAACCTTCCCCAGAACTGACTGTGATTCTACAGCTGAAAGGAGGCAGGCTCCATGCTTGCAACGCACCCGCTCTGAATATGCTCCCAACGTCCATCTACGAAACATCTAGAATAAAAAAAAAAATCATTTAAACCCCGGGCTTTAAGTAAGCCGGGTTCTGCCAGTACTGCTGTTTTAAAAAACAGGTGCTGAGACAGGTCCCTATTGGGCTGTCCGTTTTTGCCCTCCCTATCAGGGTGAAAAACAAATCTGAACTCTGCAGCAATACCACCCTTCACTACCTTTAAGGTAACTTCAAAGAGCCTCGTTATAGTTCTTTCACACTCATCATTTCATAACGGAAGCATTTTCAATACTATATATGATTAAGCCACAGTTTTTGCTTATTTATCTCATGCAACTAATACCCATTGACAAAGCCAATAGTCCTGGCTTGTTGTTGGTGTAATGTTACTTATATTATATGTATGGATGCAATGACAGACGCAGCAAAATACCAGTGGGGTGGCATACTATGGTAAGCACAGATTTTTAGCTTAGGTGTTGTAAAGGCACGCTCTTAATTATATCGACCACACCGCTTTGAGAGACCCCCAGTTTCATCCCACTTAAAGCCCTGTCTAAACCCTCAGTGTATTCACCAGATCTCACTGTTGGGCAACCTTCTTTTTTATCATTCGATTGCAGTGTTTTTTATTAATTGTGCAAATAAAGTTTATTATAATGGACTGCTGGGCAATTAGGAGTTGTGCGATGTTTATCACACCAGGTAATTAGCAGGTGGGATAAAGTTTGCGCCCCTGGTAAATTTTGGCATGTCAAACCTGCTGAAATTTAATGGGTAAAAAGTTATGGTAATTACGTTGACGTGGATTTGGGTGGGTAAGGGGGGATGATAAATCCCAATAATCCTCTGTGGCATTGGTTGTCTGCACTTTGTGTAAGCCGGAAGAAGCAACCGGGGCAACGGTTGCCTGTGCTCCAAATACATTTTTGAAAGCTTCTGTAAAGCTTTTATGCCACCCCGATCGTGCTCCACCTCATGTGTGGCAGGGGCATGGCTATCAAGGGTGCAGTGGCACCAGATCCGGGGGAAGGGAAAGAGGAGCCCACTGCACTCCAGTTATGGCTGTCTTTTACTATTCAATGAGTGGCCTTAGAAGCCCATTTGCCATCCTTGCACTGGGGCCCATTGCGCCCTTGCTACACACACAGTCTTAAAACGAGCGGCACTTACCTTCATTATTTTAATTACTTTGGTCTCAATTAGGGCGAGGATGACCTGAACTCCTCTAATAAGGGCCTTAAAGCTTATCTTGGGGACAGCTAAGCAGAAATTAGACCTGAATTAAAAATGTTGATTTGGGTTGCCATCTGGTCGTGCTCCACACAGCTTTTGGCATGAGCGGATTGTTTTAACTCTGTCACATCTTCATACAGTTTTACTTTTTATTTTCATAAAACAAAATTTCAAAAGCCAGACAAAACGGTAAAGTCAAGGATGAACTAACTGGACGCCCATAGTGGATGATTACTAACTAAAGGTCATCTCACAAGCCATATGGGGGGAAATGGCATGCATTAGTGGAATAATTATCCAGGCCTGTGTTTTTAGATGTTTTCTTTTTCGACCACAGAAAAACGAGATGGTGAAAACACAGCCCGGATTTATCCATTGACCACAACCACAACCACACTATGTGCTGTAAATGATGTAATGATATCAATTGTGTGTGTAGAATTTGCGGTAAATATGCACGTAACCTGCTCTGATTGAATTTCGCTTAAAAAAGATATTTAAAAATGTTGCACTAAAATTTTCAAGTGTGTGGTTTAACTGCCCAGATAATCTCATTCTCACTTATAGTCTGTATATTTACATACATTGAAAGATCTGATGAAGATGTATCTTCCACTGATGTCATAGAAAGGTCTGGGCAGGACAAGGCAACGCATTTCAAACTGTTTTTTTTGTGTGTGGGGGGGTGTTGAGAAGGAATCAGGCTGAAAACAGTGATTTAAATAAAATCCAGGATTGTGCTCAGCCACCTGAATTTGGCCCAACCTTTCGGTGACTAAAAAAAATCACACACCTTAGAATATGCCATTTAAAGGTGATCGATTTTATATTTCAAGTTTGCATACCTTAAGCTGCCATTGTTAACTAAATCAAGTTGACACACAAACTAGTAGTTCTTGGACCATTATAGGCTTAGTATCTGCTTTTTTGCAGTTGAATTGTGCTGCCATCCTTCTTTCCTATTCACATTTCCCAAGGAGGAATCATTTAATGGGAAAACCACCTGGTTAGGATGGAAAACGTGCATGAGTTGGTACCCAAGCACCAATACCTACGATTATTTCCACAATTTGAGTGCAAAACCCAGGGCTTTAAGTGGGCGGGTCTCACCGGTGCTGCGCACCGGCAGTTTTTAAAGGGGGCCTTGAAATGGGTCTCTATCGGGCTCTGTTTTGTTCCCTGGCACAAAGTAATATCCAAGTATTCCCCAAGCTTAGTTGTTAAAAATATGCTTCATGACTACACACTTACACGGTCCACACATGCTTTCTTTTTTAAAAGTCGCTGCTTGTTTGGTTTACTTTTGGCCAGTCACTCTCCAACAGAGCATTTTGGCACTCCGACACCAACTGCTCCCTCCATCCTCCCTTAGTAGGTAACACATTGCCATTTACAATGCCAATAGCTCTAACTTAAAAAATGCGAGACCTATTGCATTTCCAATGCTTGTTAATCTTTTTGTCACCTCCCTGGCCACCCTGATTAGAACCTTTGGCTTTCATCTTACCTCATACGCAGATGACACTCAAGTAGTGGTGTCTCTGCTACCCAGCCAGGAGGAAGAAATTGGTCTGAGATTCCATGACTGCATGAGGGCAGTAAATATTTGGATGATGAAAAACTGCCAAAAACTGAATTCCAGTAAGACCAAGGTGATCCTCTTTGGTAACGCCGCTTTCTTCCGGTCACCGAGAGGGTGGCCGGAGGAACTAGGGATCCTTCCGACTCCGGTTAGGAAAGCAAAAAACGTGGGCATCGTAGTGGATAACAAGCTCACCTTTGGAGAGCAGGTGAATGCAGCTACATCGCTACCTTTCATATGCTTAGGATGATAAGGAAAATTCTTTATCTCCTGCCTCCTGATAGCCGACAAACGGTGATTACCTCCCTGATTTTATCTAAATTAGACTATTGTAACAGTCTATACCTGAGCATGCAGCAACGGCATTTGAATAAACTCCAACTACTTCATAATGCGACAGCTAGGCTGCTAACTGGAATTCCCAAGTATACTTCAGTTAAGAGAGAAATAAGTAATCTCCACTGGCTGCCAATAAGGCAACAGGCCTGAGTCAAGGCATACTGCTTTGCCTTCAAAGCTTTCCATGGCATAGGTCCTGAACACCTTAGACAATGTTTCAACTGGTATATCCCTGCCAGAACTTTGTGCTCCCAAAGAGCAAAAATGATCGCTGTGCCCAAATTCAAAAAAACAATTTGGGGGGCAGGAGCTTTGTCATCTGTACTGCTAAGTTATGGAATACTCTTCCTTTCCATAACCGTGCCTCCCCAGATCTGCTTTCCTTCACGAAGTTGGTAAAGACCTGGCTTTTCAGTACTCGGTAGTTTCTGGCCCGCCGTTTCTCCTGTCTTTCCGTTAGGTCTGAGCTAAGCGCCAGGACACCTTATGGTAATCGTGCGCCCTAGAAGTATAATTAACATAACATGTCAACCGCTGACAACTTTAAAGACCCTTTTAGGGGGCAAGGTGGTCCCGCCGTGAGTTGTTTGTCTTCTTACATCGAGGTCTGATCCTCACAGACTCACTGGTAGCAGATATGGCAAAAATCAGGCCTTTAATTCCAGTAAAAAAGACACCCACTCCCCACCTTTCCCCACTCCATCGCCCCTAGAAAGAGAGCAAGCTCCTTGATGCCACCGACAAGCGTGTAGTAGTTGATGCAGCCACCCAGTGGCATATCACCAGTTATGTTGATCTGCTGTCGTGGTACGACAGGTTTCACTGGGAGGAGATGGAGGCGCTGGTGCAGCTCCTCCCTGAGACTTAAAGGAAGCGGGTGAAAAAACTATTTGCTGAGGGAAAGATTTCCAACCCGAATATCCGCTGCACACGTAATGCTGTGGATACTGCTTCCCTCATCTTAAACACCAATATCCTGCTCTAATGCCACACGCAGCTTCTTATCTCTGGGTTGAAACTGAAGGTCCATCAATACCACCTCAACATTCCTTTTGACAGGGAACATCTCTTTGGACACCAAGTTAGAAGAATACCGAAATTGTAAAGTCCAAGGGCATCCTGCTGTCTGCCACTCCGAGGGGCACCTTTCATAGATGACAATCCAGGGGCAGGAACAAGTTGACACTGTCTGGCCAGGCGCAAACCTTCTAGCACCAGCAACGGGCATTTCATGAGTGCCATGCAGGAAGAAGATATTCAAGGAGGGAGATTACAGGGACAACAACTGCGAGGGCAAGGGCAGGGTAGCTCCAGTAAATGAGCCTCCTCTCCCAAGCACTGACTCGCTTATGCTTCCCCCGATCACACAACACTTGTTGAGGGAGACTTAAGAATTTACACCCTCGCTGGGAGGAAATCATATGAGATCAGTGGGTGCTAGCAATAGTTCAGCAGAGCTACTGCTTAAAATTCCACAGCACCTCACCCCGCATGCCACCATGCCAACACATCCTCCGTCAATATCACCTCTGTCTCCCAGAGGAAGATTTCTAAGTGTTCCTTCAAAACTGTGCACTACAGCCTGTATCCTCACACAAACTGGACAAAGGCTTTTACTCACTGTACTTCCTCATTCAAAAGAAGGATGGTTCTCTCCAGCCCATCTTAGACCGGAGGCCACTGAATTGGTACATCCTTTCGTGACCACCCTGCAGGACATTATCCCACTGCTCTTATGAGGTGACTTCATGACTGCGTTCGACCTCAAGGACGCCTACTTCCACATTTCCATTCACCCCACCTATCACCAGTACTTTTGGTCTGCGTTAAGTGGACAACACTATTAATTTAGCACTGCCCTTTAGAGTCATCATGGCTCGAAGGGATTCAACAAGTGTCTGGCGGTGTAGACATCTATATCTTCCCATAGGTCGAGGTCTGGCTGATTAAGAGCAGCAGCAGACATCAATGCCTAGCAAGCGCTAGAGTTGCTCTACCCTTGCTCCACAGCCTAGGGTTCACTGCAAGTCCCTCCTTCCAGGCTTTCCCAGGCTCGGTATTAAACACTGTTACAATTAAAGCATACCCCAGGCAGCAGAGGGCAATTGCATACCAACAGCTGCTGCCTCTTTTCCAGTCCACTTGTCTGCTGACTGTAACAACTGTAATGAAGCTCTTGGGTATGATCACATCCTGCATGTCAAATTACACATGTGCCACTCCAGCAGAGCCTCATGACACAATAGTCACAAGCAGAGGGTCAGTGATAAATTCTAGTGTTGATAAGGCCAGCACTCTGCGCTGTTGGAACAGCAACAACCTTTTGCTGGGCAGGCCTTCCTTAGACCCTCTCCTGCAGGTGACCATGACCTCCGACTCATTGCTTACTTGGTGGGATCACATCTCGGCCTAATGACTGTGCAAGGAACATGGACCCCTCACCACGAGGGTCGACACATAAACATCCTTGAGCTGATGGCCATCTGTCTAGCCTAAAGAGCCGTCTACAGCAAGGTGACCCTCATAAAGACCGCCAATATGACAGCATTGAATTATACACCGAAACGGGGTGATAGCCACTACCTCCAGCTTTCCGCACTAGCACGAGCGATCTGGCACTGGGCAATCCGCCACAAAATGCATCTAGCAGAACACCTACCTGAGGTAGACAGTGACTTCACGGATCTGTTCAGCAGGATAAATCAACAAGTCCATGAGTGGGAATTCCACCTGCAAGTCCTCCTCAGGTACTTTAAGCAGTGGGGAACCCCAGCTGTAATCCTCTTCAGAAAGGGCAAAATGCCCAAGTTTCACCTCCAGATATCCACACCCACAGTCCATAGGCAATGCATTGTGGATGAACTGGTCAGGGATATTTTCCTGTACTTTTCTGCCTCTCATCCCATATGTGGTTTAATTAACATCTATTAGAGGTGAAGAACAATCGTAAGTCCTTGGAACATATTTGGCGAAGATGCTATGATGAGAGTGCTTTACGGAACTATGAAAGGCTAATAAAGAGTACCATAAATCTGCAAGAGCTGCTAGACTTGCGTATTAGGCTGAGTCTAGCTAGGACATCTTCCTTATTGTAAAATCTTTGATGGATCCAGCACACCTTTTTCTCCTAGCCCTCCGTTGTGGGAGGAGAAATGTAACTTTAACAAAACAAAAACAAAATCTGACCATTATGCATCTTTCACAGGTAATTGTAGTGATGACACCTCTGAGCAGATACAAGTGAGCAACCAAGGGGAGGGATTGTCTCTGTTAAATTTTACGTTGCTTGACAAAAGCAAATTAGATGCTTTGGCCTCTTCTGTGAAAACGGAATCTCCTCTGGACCCGGCACCTGCATGGATTTTTAAGCAGGCCAGTCCTGCTTTGTTTCCTGCTTTCCTCGAGCTATTGAATTTATTGCTAACTATGGTGACAGACGGCCCGAAGGCCTGGAAACACGCAGTTGTTCTTCCTTTACTGAAGAAACCTACACTTGGTCCATCTAAACTCGAGAACTACAGCTCTATTGAATTTTTTACGGTGCAAATTGTGAAAAAACATAAATTTTCAACTTTCAAACTATCTTGCATAACACCATTATCTTCAGGCCTCTCAATCGGGCTTTCGCCCAGCCCATAGTACGTAGTCTGCACTTTTGATGGCGATGGGAGAACTTAGTCATGCTTGACTCAGGAGGCACACTAAAGTATACAACGGCAGCCCTGATCTTACTGGGCCTTAGTCCCACCTGGTACTACTCAGAATGTTGGAAGAGTGTGGGGTTTCCTGCACTGCATTGAACTGGTTAGTCTCTTTTCTGAGCGATTGCTCTATTCAGGTGTTATCTATCTTTTCCTCTACATCAGTGAGGCAGATTCGGTATGGGGTGCCCCACGGTTCATTTCTGAGCCCCAGGCTTTTCAACGTCTATACTCGCTCCTTAACAGACATATTGGAAGATTTTGGCTTCTCTATAATCTCCAATATGGACGACACGCAGATTATCATCAGACTGACGCCCGTTGAGAACAAGGACTCGTCTAAATTTAAGCACTGCCTCCAGTCAGTGGCCAAAAGGATGGACGTTAACTCTCTGAATTGTCCAAATACACCCATATCTTGGCCCAATTTAGGGTCCTTAAGTTGTTTGCTGTTGACAAACGTATCCAATTCAAAGCTTTCTGCTTTGTCTACAGAGCTTGGAAGAGCAGTGACCCGGTCTGTCTTCATCACCTGATCTCTCTATATTGTTCCGTTAAGTCTTGAGTCCTTGCAGTTTCGCCTTGCCCAGGTTCCGAGAGATATGCAGGCCAGTGCTGGCGGACGTTCGTTCAAGAACCTGGTGACAAAAATTGTGAAATTCTGTTCCTCCCCAGTTGCAGTCTTCCCCTATGGAGATTGGATTTTGCAGACTTCTTAAAACACAGCTTTTTCAAAAATAGGTTAACATGATTTCTATAATCTAAGCTGTTACTTAGGTTAAAACCACAAGTCTATTTTCTGTGGGCTCCTTAGCACTAGGAAACCCTAGTTGGGTAGTCATGCGCTCTATAAATTCCAGAAATAGTGTATGACCATATTGCATGAGGCACATATGCCCACTACAAGCACTTTTTTTTAAATAACCTTTGTTCGAGGCATGTGAGCTGTAGATCACATGCTATGCATAGATCGCCATCTAGTGTTGGGTCCGGATGTTTGCACTTTGTATCTGTTCGAAGAAGTCTTTCCAGTCACGAGATAGGTGACTCCTCCTTTTGGTGATCGTGCGCATGGGCATCGACTCCATCCTTAGATTGTTTTTTTCCGCCATCGGGTTCGGATGTGTATTGCTGCGCTCCGGTTCGGTACCGTTTTCGGACCCCTTCGCGCAATCCACTACCCTCGACAGTATTGTTACCGATCGCAGTTCCCCATTCGACTCAGTCTCACTTCGGTAAACCTTTGATCGGGAAACTCGTGGCAGGGCGTTGGGCCTACCTGCGCCGACCGCACTAGCAGTTGATGGAACGGACTGCATTCAAGCTCTGTCCCGGGTGTCGTGCTAAGTTTCCACGCACCGACTTGCACGAAGTGTGCAACCTCTGCTTGTCCCCGGAACACGACGAGAACGACTGCGACGCGTGTTGATCGAAAAAGACACTTCATGACTGTCGGGCTCGACGACACGAAATGCAACACCAGAGCGGCTCCGCACCGGACATCTTCGGCGAAGATTCCGACACTGAACATCAACCTCAAGGAGCCGAGGAAGAAGAAGAACATATCTCCGTGTCTGAAGCCGACTCCGACATGGAAGAAGAGGAGCAGATTACTCCGGGTCAGCTTATCGTGAGTAAAGATACCCCTTTGCCCCCTCAACATAAGACAAAGGCTCCGGTCCCTCCTCTGCCCTCGGGCCAAGGTCGGCACTGACAAAAAGTTTCCGACGTCCCGCCCTCGGGCCCGGCTCTGAAACAGAAAGACGAGCCTTCCGGCTTGCGCTCGAGCCGGCCCCACTCTGGCGCCGAACCGACACCTTCGGCACCGAAACCCAAGTCTTTGACACCGAAAGGCTCGGAGCCAAAACCTTCGACGCCCAAAGGCTCGGAGCCAAAACCTTCGACGCCGAAACCGGCTCATAAAGAAAAAGACTCTCCCACTAAAGAGCCTCGGTCCGATACGCCGCCTTAGGATCCGAAGCAGAAAAAACTGGTGATCAACCCTCAAACAGGGCATAGTCATGCCACTCTTCCAAAAAAACGGAAAATTGACCTATCAGAGGACTACCACATTCCTCTCAAAAGGAAAAGTGTGGGTACTAACCCTTCTCCCCCTTATATTCCACTTCCTTCTCCCATTGATCCTAACTTGCTCATTTCACCAGCAAATTCACTACCACCACTTTCACCTGACCCACAGGATGATGGGGATGGGGATGAGGATCAGGATAGGTTACAGGACTGTAGTGATCACGCTGGCCAGAGTTGAAGTATAAAGGTTTATTTAAGGCTACATGGAGGAGAGAGAAGGTTAACACCAACTCCCACAGCAGCTCCAGCTCAACTGAATCACAGCACAGTTGCTAGGAGCTAGAAACATTCTAAGAACATTATAAGCAAAGCATTAACAATACAGTACAGCACAGTGAACAGGAATATAAGGTATAACATATCTTCCTTCTTCCCAAACCAAAAAACAACACAAGAAGAAAGAATTAAGATCTATATCTAGCAGGTCTAACTATTTGTCTGAAACTCCGCCTGACAATGGTTTGGTCGGAGCAGGAGGGTTCGGAGGCTAGACAAGAGGAGGCTGAGGCTTTAGTGCGGACCTTCACAATCCTGTTAAGGTTCCACCAATGTCCTCCCGTGACCTTACCGGCATTGCCAACAATCTTAATAACTTTAATGGGTTCACTGAATTTACAATCACCCTTTCTTGTATGCACAGGAGATTTTATTTTGACCATGTCCCCTACAACGAGAGGAACAGACTTCGCTGCCTTCTTGACATCAAACCACTCCTTTTGTTTTGACCTGAGAGTCCGTCATGTTTTCGATAACTGTGGACATCAGTTTGGAAACATCTGATTCAGACGTTACCCACTTAGTCATCCAACCAGGCCTGAAACGGGTATTGGCCTTTCTCCCTCTTAACAACTCGAAAGGACAAACTTTGGTGGAGGAGTGAGGCGTCATCCTATAGAGCCCCAAACCAAACTGTCAAGAGCCCTCTGAACGTCCTGATTCCCCGCTCTTGCCCATCTAATGCACTCACCAATCACTCGATTCATTCTCTCCACAAGTCCGTTTGACTGGGGATGATACAAAGATGTTTTACAATGTTTGACTCCTGATTCTAACAGAAAACTTTGGAAGTCCTGACTGACAAATTGTGTGCCATTGTCAGAGACAAGGATTTCTGGACACCCCTCCCTCAACCACACTTCTTTCAGAAATAAGATAATGGCCTTGGTGTTGGCCTCCTTGACCAACTTAACCTCAGGCCATTTGGATGCGTAGTCCATGAGAACCAATACGAACCGCAAACCTCCTTGAAGGTTGTCATAGGGTCCCATGATGTCTATTCCAAGCTTCAACCATGGTCCCTGTGGGCACTCAATCGGCATCCGGGGAGGAACTGACACTTTGAAACTTTTATCAGCCGCACCACAGACCTAACAATTCGAAACAGCATCCTCTATTTCAGTGTCCATCCTTGGCCACCAATAAATGTCTCTTATCCGACGCTTAGTGAGAGTGCATCCAAGATGACCTTCATGAGCCCTCTGTATTATCTCATTGCGAAAAACATGGGGTGGGATAAACTTATCACCTCTAAGTAGTAAACCATCCTCCAAAGAAAGTTCATCTTGTACCTTCCAGAAAGGCTGAACAAGATCGGTAACAGTTTTCTCCCTAGGCCATCCCTCAATAACATGAGAACACACTTCTTGAAGCACGCAATCAGACTCAATAGCTCGCATCCATCCCATCCTCGTCGCCAGTAATTTTGTAGTGATCACGCTGGCCAGAGTTGAAGTATAAAGGTTTATTTAAGGCTACATGGAGGAGAGAGAAGGTGAACACCAGCTCCCACAGCAGCTCCAGCTCAACTGAATCACAGCACAGTTGCTAGGAGCTAGAAACATTCTAAGAACATTATAAGCAAAGCATTAACAATACAGTAAGGCGAACAGGAACATAAGGTATAACAAGGACACTGACCCTTGGGACGATTATCAGACAGACCCAATCACATGTAATGACCCTGATTTGTATCCCTCCAGACCCTCCCCACCTGACGACAACATTGGGTACATTGAGCTCCTTAATAGGGCCGCTCAATATCATGGGGTGGAGCTCCATAAAGAGCCTTTAGAAGAGGATTTCCTCGTTGAAACACTTCTTCCCAAAGAGCTACTCACACCGTACCAATGCTCAAAGGCATGTTAAAGCACACAGATGAGGTATTTAAGGACCCTGTAAAATCCAGGATAATTACACCTAGAGTGGACAAAAAAATACAAACCCGCTCCTACCGACCCTGTTTACATTAGAGGCCATCTGCCCTTAGACTTTCTTGTAGTCTCCAACGCTCGCAAGAGAGCTAATTCACAAACCACAGGTGAGGTCCCTCCTCCTGATAAGGAGTCTAAGCTAATTGATGCCTCGGGCAAAAGAGTGGCTTCACAGGCAGCAAATCACTGGCGCATTGCCAACGCTCAAGCTTTGTTGGCGCGCTATGATAGGGCTCATTACGATGAGTTAGAAAAACTCATACAACATTTACCTGATGAATACAAATCTAAGGCTAATGACCTCATTCAGGAAGGTAAACTTATTACCAATGCATCCATTAGGTGTGCCCTAGACGCAGCAGCTCGTGCAGTCAACACCAGTATACTATTACGCAGACATGCTTGGCTGAGAATATCCGGTTTCAAGCCGGAGGTGCAAACCTCCATCCTTAACCAACCGTTCGATAAGGAGCATCTCTTTGGGCCTGCTGTTGATACCTCGCTGGAAAAGATGA
This sequence comes from Calotriton arnoldi, assembly GCA_963921515.1. Classification (NCBI taxonomy): domain Eukaryota; kingdom Metazoa; phylum Chordata; class Amphibia; order Caudata; family Salamandridae; genus Calotriton; species Calotriton arnoldi. Next base: position 1,628,514 of record CAWUFW010003305.1, read on the forward strand.
AAAAAGACACTGAGGTCGCAAAGTCCATGGGGGCTTTGCAGTTACCTGCCACTAGGGGCTCCGTTTGCCGCTTCTTTTACAGGGGTGGTTCAAAAACGGTGTCCACCGAAAATCCTGCCGCCTCTTACAAGGGCAATAACCAATCCCCCTCTTCAAGAGGTTATTTCAGAGGAGGTTTTAGAGGAAACAATGGTAAGGGAAGAGGCAGAGGTAACTCTACCCGCACTTCCCCTGCAAACAAACTGTGACTTCCTTCCGTTATCCCCTGATCATTCCACTGCTGTCCGGGGACGACTCTCCCAATTCCTGCCTGTCTGGAATTCAATCACCTCAGACAAGTGGGTACTACAAATTATCGAGTGTGGTTACTGCCTGGAGCTTACAGACACTCCCCCAAATATCCTTCCAAGATCACGTGCAATGTCACCAGAGCATCTCACCCTCCTAAAGCAGGAGGTTCTCTCTCTCTTGGAAAAACACGCTATAGAATCAGTCCCATTACAATACCAGGGGACCGGAGTATACTCCCTGTATTTTTTAATTCCCAAAAAGGACGGCTCTCTCAGGACTATACTAGATCTCAGAGAACTAAATCTGTACATTCAGTCGGACCACTTTCACATGGTCACACTCCAACAAGTGCTCCCACTCCTTCAGCAAGGCGAGTTTTTGTCTATTTTGGACTTAAAGAATGCATATTTCCATATTCCCATTCACCCTGCTCACCGGAAATACCTCAGGTTTGTGGTGGACGGACAACATGATCAATTCAACACCCAGGGTTTTCACCAAGTGTCTGGCAGTAGTCGCGGCTCATCTGAAGACAGCACATTCATGTCTTTCCCTACCTAGACGACTGGCTAATAAAAGCCAACTCGCAACAGAGCTGCATAAGACACTCGGAAAACAGTACAACTGCGTCACGACCTGGGGTTCACAGTAAACCTCTCCAACCTCTCCAAATCTCATCTCCAACCATCCAACACACAAGTGTATCTGGGAGCCACAATAAACACTCAAAAAGCTCTAGCATATCCCAACCTAGTCAGGATGCGCAACATGCAAACTCTAATAGCGCAGTTTCAGCCTCAACACTCATTACCAGCTCGAGTGTTCATGCAATTGCTAGGAATGATGGCATCTTGCATTTTAATAGTTCCTTATGCAAGACTTCAAATGCGTCCCCTACAGGAATGCTTAACACATCAGTGGAACCAGGCTCAAGGTCAGTTATCAGATCTAGTGTTGGTGGATGGCCGCACTCGTCGCTCTCTGCAGTGGTGGAACATACAAAACCTTAACCAAAGGGCGGCCATTCGTCGACCCGGTTCCACAGATAGTGCTAACAGCAGACGCATCGCTCACTGGTTGGGAAGCTCACCTTCAAAAACATACCATTCAGGGCATTATGACTCTGCAGCAAAAACGACTCCACATAAACCACCTAGAACTGCTAGCAATTTGTCTAGCATTGAAAGCCTTTCAACTTCATCTGCTAGGCAAAGCTGTCCTGATTCGCACAGACAACATGACAGCAATGTACTACATACAAAAACAGGGGGGGGACACACTCTCCAGCTCTCACAGCTAGCCCAGAGCATCTGGAAATGGGCCATACCTCAAAAAATATATCTCCTTGCAGAACACCTTCCAGGAGTAAACAACCAGATTGCAGATCTGCTCAGTCGTCAACGACCGCAGATCCACGAATGGGAACTCCACTCTAAAGTTCTCCTCCCATTCTTCCAAATGTGAGGCTTCCCACAGACAGATCTGTTCGCCACCCACCTAAACGCAAAATGCCCAAACTTCGCATCCAGGTATCCGCACCCATTGTCCAAAGGCAATGCGCTATGGATGAATTGGTCAGGGATATTTGCTTACGCTTTTCCGCCTCTCCCACTCATTCCATCAGTGGTTTGGAAGCTCAGACAGCAGTCCCTGACACTAATCCCAGTTGCTCCCACATGGGCTCGTCAACCCTGGTTCACAACCCTATTGGAGTTATCAGTAGTTCCTCACCAAAAACTACACCTTACTCCCAATCTTCTCACTCAGAACCATGGAGAGATAACACATCCAGATCCCAGTCATCTTAACCTTGCGATCTGGCACCTGAAGTCCTAGAGTTTGGTTATCTTAATCTTCCGCCAGACTGCATGAATATTATCAAAGAGGCTAGGCGCCCTACCACAAGAGCTTGCTATGCAGCAAAGTGAAGGCAGTTCGTCGTTTACTGTAACAACAATCAAATCAAACCGTTAGACGCTTCTATACAAAACATTATTTGCTATCTATTACATCTACAGCGTTCAAATTTAGCGTACACATCCATGCGCTTGCATCTAGCTGCTTATCTACAAAACAGACAGCATTTGTCTCTTTTCAGAGTGCCTGCTATTAAAGCATTTATGGAAGGACTTAAAAGAATCATTCCCCCCAGACTTCCACCTGCTCCAGTGTGGAATCTCAACATAGTTCTTACAAGGCTCATGGGTCCACCTTTTCATCCATTGCACAAATGTGAACTACAATTTCTCACTTGGAAGGTAGCCTTCCTCATAGCCATCACATCTCTGAGAAGAGTAGGTGAGCTTCAGGCACTAACCATAGAAGAGCCATTTTTACAAATGCATCAAAACAAAGTGGTTCTTAGGACTAACCCCAAATTTTTACCTAAAGTCATTTCTGCCTTTCATATCAACCAATCTGTTGAGTTACCTGTGTTCTTCCCTCAACCAGATTCAGTGGCAGGGCGTGGCCGAGCGGGCGACTAAGATGGCCGCCTGACTCGAGAGCTCCGGAGCCTTCGCAGCGATTAATTCACCCGACCGCTCTTTTACGTGAGGTATGGCGCTCTAAACCCCATGGTGGATGTTCTGATGCCTGCGCACAGCCGTCTCCCCAACAACGAAGATTAGAGGTGCCCGAGAGGCGGAGATCTGTGCGCTGCACCTCCGGGCCTTACGCGGCCCTCTGAGGCACCGAGTCGACAGGGGACTCGGGTGAGCCTGAGGGCGGGGCCCAGAGTGCACTAGCGCGCCGCAACGCCTGTCCTAGCGGCCCTTCCAGCCCGGCTCGCGGACCTCGTTACAATACCAGCTGCTCTACTGCCGGCTCCAGAACTCCTACCTGGGCTACTTCATGACCGCCGGTCTCCTACGGCGGTAGAATGACGACGCACCGCACCGGAGCACTAACGCGGTAAGATCGCATGCCGCGAACGGATTGTCCTCCTGAATTGGTCCCGGTACTCCAACGATTACACACGGTGGGGACCTTTAGGATTTGCTCCTGTTGCCCACGACTGGGGTGCCTGCGAACCGGGGCAAATAAAATCAGCGCCCCCCCCCCCCCTGGTTTCCTCTCCTGGATTTGGTCCGCTACATGCGCACACGCCTATGCGCTTTTGCCTACCGCACAAGATCACTCTCCAGGCCTACTGTTGACTCGCTGCCTCCTCCTGCATAATTCCCGGCCTGTGGGAGTACACCAGCTGTAGTTATCACCAGCGGGCGAAGAACTAGGCGTGACATTTGATTGCCTAAGCCCCTTGACTGACACGCTGCCGAACTACCTGCACGAATTGCGCACTGCCTGTCAACTTACAGCATATTGCTCCCCGGTCTGCTGCTTGGTAATTACTAAATAGCAACGATGGGTCGCTCCGACCCCCAAACTGCGGCAGTTGAATTTCGATTGGGTAAGACCCCGCGACGAGAGGATAATGAAGGGGCCGCCGACCGGGAACAAACCCAGATGGAGGGTGCTGCAGCCATTATGTCTGAGCTGAAAGCGGGCTTCCAGTCTATCGACGCCCGAATAGACACCCTTAATAGCCAACTCGACGACATTACTAGCCGCTTGGACGCTCAAGACACCAGGCTCGACAGGGCGGAGCACCGGATTTTGGAACTTGACGACAGTCAACCAACGGTTCAAATGCGCTTGGACAGGGCTGAGGGCCTCCTTAAGCAGCTGGCGACAAAAGCCGAGGATTTGGAAGCGCGTTTGCGCCGGAATAACCTTCGGGTCGCCGGTATAGCGGAATCCACCAATACCGGCCCGATGCCCAAATTTATCGAAACCCTCCTGGTGGATCTATTTGGCAGGGAGCCATTTTCAGCTTCATTTGCTGTCGAGCGGGCGCACCGATCACTGGGACCCCCTCCCCCACCCGGAGCGACCCTTAGGATTATTGTCGCCAGGCTCCTTAACTTCGCTGATAGAGACACTACACTCCGGCTCTCGAGAGAGAAGGGATCCCTCTCTTATCGGGGATCGAACATCTCCTTGTTCCCTGACTTTACACCCCTAGTTCAAGATGCCAGATGCAAATACACCGATGTGAAGCGCATGCTTCAAAAAGCGAACGTTAAGTATGCCATGCTTTATCCGGCGCGCCTCAAGGTACAGGTTGGGAATAAGTCGCACATCTTTGACACCCCGGATGCAGTAGCCAAATTTTGGAAGAACCATCAACAGCCGCTACAATGGCAGGAGGAGGAGTGATGGCGCCGCAGAGGTTTTCTTTCTTGGGAATATCCACCTGGACTGCCTATGCTGATACAACTCGGACGCATTTGGAGCGCTGACTTACCGATATGCTGAAACGCAGTGGAACTATGCTGGTTTTTTTTTTTTTTTTTTTTTTCTTGGAACACTAGATTAACATTGTGACCTGGGAACTTTGGACCAACTCCTCTACGGGAGATGTTGAACTGAGACCACTCTTAACTGTCAGGTCGGGTGACCACATCTTCGTCAGTGACTGTCTGTCCAAACGATGGCTCCTTTGGAGCGTTGCCTACCCCCAGGATAATTTCCTGTCTTCGTTCCCTTCCTTCCCTCCCCCCCTCCCCTTCCCCTCTTCAGTTGTCTGTTGCATCTTTGTTGGGATTCACTGGGTGCTGCTTATTTGTGTATCCGATGGGGGTGGCGGTGGGGACTGACTGGGGCTGTTTGTTTTTGTTTAAGGTTTAATGTCAGTTTACACTTTTTTAGGAGTATATTGTATTGTAATTGCATTTATATAGCGCTTACTACCCCTGACGAGGCGTCAAAGCGCTTTTTCGGCGAGTAGCACGCTACTCCGGGACCCATAGAGGATTAGTGTTGAATTAGTATAGTGAAACATGCAAGTACATTTTAAGTGGTGGATAGGTTAGTCAGTTAGTTGGATTTGGAATGATAGCAGAAGGATAGAGGAGGAAAAAAAGGTTTGTATTTATATAGCGCTTGTTACCCCTGATGGGGTGTTGAAGCACGCTACTCCGGAAGCCCATAAAGGATTAGTGGTGAATTAATATAATATGGTGAAATATGAAAGTAGTTTTAGTGGTGGATATTAGTCAGTTATTTGGAGTGAGAAGGATAACGGAGGGATAAAAAGGGAAGAAAGGTTTGCATTCATATAGCACTTGTTACCCCTGATGGGTGTTGAAGCGCTTTTCTGGCGAGTAGCACGCCACTCCGGAACCCATTAAGGATTAGTGTTGAAAATTAGTATAGTAAAAAATGAAGTAATTTGAGTAGTGGATATGTTATTCAGTTATTTGGGTAGAGAAGGGTAGGTGGCGGGATGGAAGAGGGAAAGAGGTTTGTATTTATATAGCGCTTGCTACCCCTGATGGGGTTTTGAAGCGCAAGTAGCACGCTACTCTGGAACCCATACGTATTAGTGTTGAATTAGTATGGTGAAACATGAAAGTAATTTTAGTGGTGGATATGTTAGTCAGTTATTTGGATTGAGAAGGGTTGGGGAGGGTAGAAAGGGAAAAGGTTTGCATTTATATAGCGCTTGTAACCCTGATGGGGTGTTGAGACGCTTTATTGGCGAGTAGCACGCTACTCTGGAACCCATAAAGGATTAGTGGTGAATTAGTATAGTTGAAAATGGAATTTGAGAATTGAACATGTTAGTCTGTTAATTTTGATTGAAAAGGATAGTGGAGGGATAAGAGTGAAGGATTTTTTTAGGTCTTAGCAGTAGGAGGAGGCTTTTGGATGAGTAAAAGGGGTTTTGGAGGGAGGAGTCAGGGAAGAGTGTAGAAAGGTTTGTTTTAGGGGATCGGTATAGTAAAAGAGGTGTCAGATGATGCAAGGAGGGTAGAGTAGGAGAGAGTCTAGAAAGGGTTATTTTGGGGATCATAGTAGTGGTATGGGGTTTGGGATAAATGAGTGTGGATGTAGAGGATATATTGATAAATGTATAGGATGAGAGATAGGGTAGTGCATTGGAAAGAGTAGTAGAAAAGTTTGAGATGAGTCAGAAGGTTGGGCTAGAAGATATATTGAGATAAGTATAGGCTGAGAACTAGGGTAGTGCCTTGGAAATGCTAAATTAGAAGAAAGTGATAAATATATAATCCATAAGAACATTGAAAGTATATAGATGCATAAAGGAGGTAAGTATATGTAGATTAAAGATATTGATAGAGGCACAGGATGAGAAATAGGGTAGTGCATTGGATATGCTTTTTCAGGAGAAAGGTAACAGACACACAGATCCAAGTACATGGAAGGTACATAGATGCACAATGGAAGTAAGTACATGTAGACCAAAGATGATATTTATTTATTTATTATTATTTTTCTCTCAACATAATTATTCTACATGTTTATACAAAGCAATACACAAAGATAGGTACATGTCTATAGTGAAAACAAATGCTTATATACAGAGGGATATGCTGTAAATTTCTGTTTGCGTATGGTGCTTATGTGGGGAAGAGCCAATTCTTGAGTAGTTTTCTGAAGATAAGGTGGTTGTCGGTGGATCTTATGTTGGGGGGTAAAGAGTTCCATAGTTTGGCTGCTTGAACAGAGAAGGATGTGCCACCCATGGTTTTTTTCTTGTATCTTGGGATTTTGAAGCGAGATGCTCCTTTAGAGCGGAGGTTCCTCTGTTGAATGTGTTTGGTGATTTTATTCCTGATGAAGAGCGGTCCCATTCCATGTATTGCTTTGTGGGTGATACAAAGCAGCTTGAACGTGGATCTTCTGGCAACCGGTAACCAATGCAGGGCTTTCAAGGCAGGGGAGATGAGGTCTCGCGGTATGATATGCAAGAGTAGTCTGGCAGCCGAGTTCTGAATCCGTTGTAGTCTTTTCATGGTTGTTAAAGGTGATCCGTGGTAGAGGCTATTGGCGTAATCGAGTTTGGACAGAACAAGGGAGATGGTAGCTTGGACCTTGTGCGGAAATCCCAAATGAGGGAAAATTCGTCGCAGCGTTTTTATAGTGACAAAGCTTGATCTTGCTAGTTTGTCCACTTGGGCATTCATCGACAGCTTGGAGTCCATGGTCATTCCGAGGTTTCTTACTTCCTTCGATACTTTAGGTGGTGATCCCAGTTCATTAGGCCATGCGGCAAGCGGGTTGTAATGTTTCCAATCGCCACACGTGAGTATTTCCGTTTTTGAAGTATTCAATTTGAGATGGCTCCAAGTCATCCACTGATCCACGGCTCTGAGACAGCTGAAAATTGGTGATTTTCCAATGTCTTTGGGGCATTCCAGTTGAAGGAGTATTTGCGTGTCATCTGCATAGTTATATCACGTGAGGTGAAATTTATTGATCAGGACTGGTAATGACTTCATGTAGATGTTGAAAAGCATGGGCGAGATGATAGAACCTTGAGGGACCCCTGCTTTTGTGGAGTACGGTCTGGACGAGAAAGGTGGGGTATGGATGACATTAGTTCTGTTTCGAAGGTAGGACGCGATCCAGTCTAGAGCAGTTCCCTCTATGCCGGCTTCATAGTCTTTGTTTCAGAGTGTCATGGTCAACCGTGTCAAAGGCAGCCGAGAGGTCCAAGAGGAGTAGCGCAGCAACTCCGTTGCGGTCAACTGTATTTTTCAGGTCATCCCAGATGGCAAGGAGGGCAGATTCAGTGCCTCTCCCCGGACGGAATCCTGTTTGGAAGTCTGAAAGTATGTAATTCTCTTCAATGAATTGTGACATCTGGGCGAACGCTGCTCTTTCTATCAGTTTGCCCAGGGAAGGTCAATTTGTAATGGGTCTGTAGTTGTCAGGGTTCAGCGGGTCCAAGTTTGTTTTCTTCAGTAAAGGGCGTATGTGTGATTTTTTGAGTTCTTCTGGAAATATTCCGGTAGTGAAGGAATCGTTGATGATTCTTCTTACTGGAGTGGCAGCAGAGGTTGTTAAAAGAATTGTTTTGAAAATTTGTGGTGGACAGGGGTCAGAAGGGCTGCCGGCAGGCCTGCTTGCTTTGACCAGGTCCATAAATTCATCGTGTGAGATGTGTTGGAAGGAACGGAGAGGCTTGGTTAGAGTATTCTTGGATTGTTGTTTTGTACAAGGGTTGGTGCTGGTGCTTTGTTTCTGTTTTAAGTATGAGTCCAACGTGTCTGCTTTGTCCGTGTAATGATTTGCCAGTTTGTCTGTGAAATCTTGAGTAACAGGATGAGTTCCTTCTAGGCAATTTGGTTTGCGAAATTCATTGAGTATTTTATAGAATTCTTTATTTGCACATTTAGCGTTTTGAATTCTGTCTGAATAGTACCTTGTGAGAGGGACGGGCTAGGGAATTATAGCGGTGCACGATTAAGAAACGTACAGACACACGTCCTCCCGACAGACCTCTGTGGAGGGCCCCGCTGTACACCTGATGCACACTGTCAATGTAATACGAGAGCTCGAATATCAGTGAAGTGGGGTTGAAAACACAGGCAATCGTGAGGGATCGGGCGACGTGCAGGAAGCGGTGGTGGAGGGGTAATCACACACACACACACACACACACAGTGATAACACTCCGTGAATCCCTTAAGCGGTCCAGCCTTCTTTGCGGTCCTCCCCTCTATTCCTTCCCCACTCCCCTTCCCAAGCCACGTACCGTGTCAGCCGCAACTCTCCAGAGCTGCGGCGGCTCTTCAGCATCCTCCGGGGGCGTCCACCACTCCTCTGTCCAGGATTCGACTCCGTCGTCTTTGTCTGGGTCCGGAGGGTCGGGTCTTCCCGCGGTCTCCTTCTCCTCTCGATACTCCTCACGATCCGTCTCCTTCGGCACGGCGTCTCTTTCCTCTTGCTCTCTCGCTGACGCTCCCTCCTTTCCGGTGACTTCCGCCTTTAGGGACCGTGACCCCGCCCCTCGGTGGTCTGATTGGTGGTAAAGCCCCAGCTGTCCGTGACGTCCCTGGAGGCAAGAGGCAACCGGCGTAATTAACCCATGCTGTCCTAGTCCATACAAGTCTCTGTGTGTGGGCATGGGGTTAGAGAAGCAAGGAGACAGGGGGGTAAACATCCCGTCCTCACCGACCCCCTCACATCCCTCCTCCCTTACTTTCTTGCCGGCAAGAAACGGGTCAAGGGGGTGGCGTGACAGGTAATCTGCATTGGTCTGCTCCCTGCCCTTCCGGTGTAATGTAGTGAAACGGAAAGGCTGAAGCGCCAGGAACCACCTCATGACCCTGTCGTTGTGACCTTTGTTGCGTGAAAGCCACTCTAAAGGGGCGTGATCGGTATACAAAGTGAATTCCCTTCCCTCGAGATAGTACTGGAGAGTCTCGATCGCCCATTTGATAGCTAGGGCCTCCTTTTCTATGACGGAGTAACGTGTTTCGCGGGGGAACAGTTTCCTGCTTATGTACAATATAGGCCGTTCTTGTCCCTGGGGGTCAGCTTGGGATAATACCGCGCCCAGTCCCTGCTCTGATGCGTCTGTTTGGAGGATAAACGGTTTGTCATACTCAGGAGCACAGGGTCGGAGGTAAGGGCTTGTTTCAAGGCATGGAAGGCTCGTTGGAGACAGAGGGAAGGTTGTCGTAATTCCTTTTCTGCGTTTTTGTGTTTCTGCAGGAGGTCGGTCAAAGGGGCAGCTGTTTGTGAAAACTCAGGTATAAAGCGCCTATAATAACCGAGAATACCTAGGAAGGCCCTCAGTTCTCTTTTGGTGTGGGGAAAAGGGATGTCAGCTATGGCGGCTACCTTTTCCTTCTGTGGTTTGATTAACCCCTCCCCAAGAAGGTACCCCAAATATTTCACTGACCGAGCAGCCAGCCGACTTTTGGTGGGATTAATGGTGAGACCTGCCTCCCCTAAGGTCCGAACGACCATAGCCAGGTGGCATAGATGCTCCTCCCAGGTGGGGCTGTGAATGACTATGTTGTCGATGTATGCCGCGGCATACGTGGCACAGGGTCTGAGCAGGTCGTTCATTAACCGTTGGAAAGTTGCCGGGGCCCCGTGCAACCCAAAGGGCAATACCGTGAACTGATACAACCCCCCCGGGGTGGAGAATGCCGTCTTATCTTTGTCGGTTTTTGTTAAGGGGACCTGCCAGTACCCTTTACACAGGTCTAGCGTACTGATGTATTGCGCTTTTCCTAGTCTCTCCACCAGTTCGTCCACCCGAGGTAGAGGATAGGTGTCGAACTGGGAGATCTTATTGACCTCACGGAAGTCAATAAAAAAATCTAATGGACCCGTCCGGCTTCGGGACTAGGGCTATGGGCAAATTCCATTCGCTCTTGGAGGGTTCTATGACACCCATGTGGAGCATTTGTTGTATCTCGTGCTCCACCGCCTGTCTGCGGTATTCAGGAAGGCGATACGGCCGCAGCTTTACCCGCTTCCCTGGCAGAGTGGTGATTGAATGTTCTGTTAGGGTGGTTCTACCTGGGGTGGAGGAAAAGACGGCCCTGAAGGGCCACAGGCAGGAATCCAGGGCCTTCTGCTGTTCCACAGACAGCTCGGGATCCGTGCTCTGATGGTATAATACAGGGAGGTTCCGGGCCAGAGAGACAGGAACGGGGGGGGGGGGTTCCCCGTACCATCTTTTCAGCAGATTTATATGGAATATCTGGGTATTGCCTCTCTTTAGGGGGTCCATCTCAAGACGATAAGTGACGGGGTGACTACTTCCACGACCCGGAATGGGCCCTGCCACTGACCCAATAGTTTGTGGTCAGAAGTATATCATTGTATGCAGCTAGTCACGGTGTGGTCTACTCTTCATACATGCCCTTCGCAGATGTATACGGGTATAAATGAGCATTAGATCGGCACATACGGCGAACATGCGCCTTCGATGCTTATCCTGGAATGTACAGGGTTTATCTTGCCCCAAAAAGGGTAGACAAGGGCTGACCTATTTAGCACGACACTCCATTCAACTTGCTTTTCATACAAGAAACCCACTACGCACCTCTGCCAGCTCATGGTTTTGCGGCGTCATGGGGTCCGAATCGCTTTTTCTCGAGCTACAGTACTTACTCCCGTGGGGTGTGCATTTTAATACACCGTTCTCTCCCCTTCAGGGTTATATCGGTTGTGTCTGACCCAGAGGGCAGACTTCTTTTAGTGCAGGGAACTCTGGGAGGGACACAGTTACTATTGGTCAACGTCTATGCCCCGAATACTGACTCATCCAACTTTTTTTCCGCAATAGCTGCACATATAGATCGATTGCAGGCCGACACCATACTACTTGGGGGGGACTTCAATCTCACATTGGATCCCACTACTGATACCACCGGTCCCGGCCGGATAACGAAACCACAGGCTACTAATGATCTTCTCTCCCTACTGCAGGCTACACTACTCGCCGACCCCTGGTGCATTAATTACCCCGGCTCTCGCAATTATTCCTTCTATTCGGCTCCACATGGCACCTGGTCGAGAATTGACCATTGGTACCTTACACCACAGCTTCTCTTGAATGTACAGAAACTGGAATACTTACCCCGTACCATATCCGATCATTCCCCAGTCTTGCTAGATGTGGAGTTCCCCTCGATTCCTGTGCAACGGCCCCTATGGAGGTTTCCGGCTAATGCTTTGTTAGACGCTGTATTCCACAAGGAAGTGAGGGACGCTATTACGGAATATTTTCAACTAAATACCGGCTCAGTCCAGTCCCAACTAGTGCTATGGGATGCATTTAAGGCCTTTATTCGAGGTGTTTGCATTTCGAAACATGCGGGGGGTGCTGAAGTCTATTAGGGGGAATTGGAAACTATAGAGAAAAAGTTAAAGGAGATTGACATTGCCATGCAGGGTTCTCCATCTCTGGTATTGCTCAGAGACTGCTCCCAGCTACTGACTGAATTTACAGACGCGGTTGCCCGGGAGGTCAAATACCTGGGCAAATATGCTCGAGCCAGGGTGTATGGAAAAGGGGAACGGCCCGGTAGAACGCTTGCACATCTCCTTAGACCTCAGTACCAATCGGCATACATAACTCAACTAGTTACAGATTCTGGCGATACGTTAACGGGTGCATCGGACGTCAATGCAGCCTTCCTAGATTACTATACCACGCTATATCAAACGCGTCATCCACCTACGGGTCCAGCTCTGTCTGACTATTTGCGTAAAATTGCCATGGTCTGGCTTGAAAAGGGACAGCATGAATTCCTTGCCTCCCCCATTGATGCGGACGAAATTAAGCAGGCCATTAGGGACCTGGCCAGCAGCCGCGCTCCGGGATCTGACGGACTTTCTGGGTATTTTTATAAAGCCTACCAGCACGAACTTACTCCGTACCTCATAGAGGTTTATGATGAAGCCCTGCAAAGTGGCTCACTCTCACCCACAATGCGTGAAGCTATTATCACACTCCTGCTCAAACCTGACAAACCTCCCACTAAATGTCAATCTTACCGGCCGTTGTCACTACTTAACCATGACTATAAGCTACTAGCTAAGGTCCTTGCTACTAGACTGGCATTACTGGTCAACACCACCCTATGCCCCTTTCAGGCGGGATTCATTCCTGGGAGATCCACCACTCTCAACCTTCGGACAGTCTTCTCGGTTATAAACCAAATGGAGCCCTCCTTACCGGCGACTGCAGTCATGCTGTATGCCGAGAAGGCTTTTGATTCCTTAGAGTGGGCCTTTCTGTATGCGGTCATGCTGAAGCTGGGTATCCCTGTGGGCTTTTTGAATCTTGTCCGATTGTTGTATTCTGAACCTACGGCACGACTGAAGGTGAATGGTATGCTCACGCCCTCCTTTCCTCTGACTAGGGGCACTAGGCAGGGGTGCCTACTCTCACCATTGCTCTTTATTATAGCCATGGACCCCTTGGCCCGACACATACAGGAACGGCATCTACACCGCGGTTTGCAATTACACATGGGCCCACTCATTGCATCGTTTTATGCGGACGATGTGATGCTATTTGTACGCAAACCCGCTGAAAATTTACCTCCTCTTCTACGAGAAGTGGTCCGCTTTGGCGTGTTCTCAGGGCTGGTTATCAACTGGACCAAATCTGAAATATTTCCACTGACCCCTAACACTGCCCCGAGTGACATGGAATTTCCCCTGAAATGGTGCTCTGATCCGCCTAAATATCTTGGTGTTTATCTACACTGCAAAGCAACGGAGGTAATCCGCTTAAATTATGGCCCAGTGGTCGACCGGCTCGAGACGCAAATCAACAAATGGACGAAACTCCCGCTCTCTATGGCGGGTAGGATCGCCATCATTAAAATGGTAGTGTTACCCCGTTTTTTATACTTTTTTTTCTTTCTTTTTTTTTCTTAAACATTCCAATTCCATTAACTATGCACTTTTTTACCACGCTCCGGTCGCTCTTAATAAGATTAGTATGGGCAGATAAGCAACCACGAGTGAATTGGACCACTTTGACCATGCCATTTGAACGGAGAGGATTTGGAGTCCCTGACTTCTATTTATATTACCTGGTGGCCCAAGTCCACTACACATATCACTGGTTTCACCCTGATGCCCGAATTCAATATCTTAAACCCGATGGCTCCCAGGTGCATCCCCAATCACTCTCTACATTACTGCCCCGGGGCCTGCCACGTTGCCTGACGGAAATTCAAACCGTCCCCACGACATGCTGGGCATGGACGAAATTACGGAAATACCTAAAGTACACCTCTTTATATTCCCCGCGCTTGCCACTGGCTGATAACCCGTGGATACCCCCTGCGACCGAAGCGCTCACTAAAAGAACGCTAACATCGCATAGACTGTCCACATTGGGAGACTTGTTCCAGGACTCTAAACAGTGTTCGACCACTATCCTGAGCATGAGGGGGCCTGCGACGCACATGGACAGCTTCTTGCTCCATAGAACACGCAGCTCACTCTTGAAAGCTCTCCCTGACCCCACAGCCGAACCAGTCGATTTTCCTCCACTCACCCTCCTCATAACTTCCCCTGATAGTACGCATTTGGTGTCGCGCCTGTATCATTTATCACTTACGCTTCGTCCCTCTGTGGGCTCTAAAGTGCGTGCATCCTGGGAGCAGGATTTGGGCACCGTTATTACTGACGACATTTGAAAATACTGTTGTTCCCAGATGCGCTATGTCTCAGGAAACTACAGGCACACATTATTATATTTTAAGTATCTCCACAGGGCCTATATGACCCCCAGGCTGCTTGCAAAGATGAGCCCTTCAGTCTCCAACACTTGTATGCGCTGTGGTACGCCTGAAGCAGACTTTATGCACTTGGCATGGCAGTGCGCGTCAGTGTACGCATATTGGGAGGGTGTTTTTCAGCAATTATCCATTATGGTGGAACATTCCATACCTCCCTCCCCCTTGATGGCCCTTCTGGGGTATGTAAAGCCATTGAAGAGGAGCACTAGAAGGTTTTCTGCGATGGCCTTATTGATAGCTAAACGCCAGGTGTCATTGCAGTGGGGCAGGCAACAATCCCCATTAGTAAGGACATGGATTAGAGATCTCACATACTGTGACACTATGTGCGATACGTATGCCACACTTTTACCTGCCTCATCACGTCCCCGTGACATTTGGCAACCACTGAAAGTTTACTTGCAGTCCCATACCATTGACCCCTGAGGGAACGAATTACACCCGCACATCACTGACTGGGCTTTTCCGTGTGCTAGCCGTGAATTGTGTATAATCCACGATATTTCTTGTAAGGGTAGTGACTGCACCTCTCTACCAGTAACATTGCTTTGATTGTGCTTCATTAGACCGCTGCTTTTTATTTTATTTTCTATTCTTTTTTTTTTTTTTTTTGATTGGTATGAAGAATATGCTCCTTTTGTATTAGTTTCTTGTTTGATATTGTCTGTAATGAGACGTCTCTATTCAACGTGTTGGTGACTGCTGGCTTTGCCAGTATGGGTCACTGTCTTGTTCAACTATACGCCTGGTTGTAATGTCTTTGAAATACTCAATAATTATTTTTTTTTTTTAAAACCAGATTCAGTGACAGAACGTGCTCTTCACACATTGGATGTCAAAAGAGCATTACTATACTACATTGAAAGAACAAAACCTTTCAGGAAAACAAAGCAACTTTTTGTTGCCTTTGCTCCAATATCAAAATCCGGTATTGCAAGGTGGATAGTTAAGTGCATTCAAATATGCTACATTAAAGCTAAACGCACATTAACAATTCCCCCTAGAGCGCATTCCACTCGCAAACTAGGCGCCGCTATGGCATTTTTAGGAAATATTCCCATAGATGACATCTGCAAAGCTGCAGCATGGTCTACACCACACACCTTTACAAAACACTATTGCATAGATGTGTTAGCTAGACAACAGGCTAGTGTGGGCCAGGCAGTTTTACGTACACTATTTCAAACGGCTGCAACAGCTACAGGTTAGCCACCGCTTTGGGACATAACTGCTATATAGTCTATGCATCGCATGTGATCTACAGCTCACATGCCTCAAACGGAAAATGCTACTTACCACAGTATGCATCTGTTCGTGGCATGTAGAGCTGTAGAATCTCATGCGCCCACCCGCCTCCCTGGGTACCTATACCTGTTGCAGTACTATCTTACTTAGATACAATATACATGGACATCTCTTTTCTTTACTACTCTTACTAACTCCATCATCACCCTTTACGGCAAAACAATCTAAGGATGGAGTCGATGCCCATGCGCACTATCACCAAAAGGAGGAGTCACCTACCTCGTGACTGGAAAGACTTCTTCGAACAAAAACAAAGTGCAAACATCCGGACCCAACACTAGATGGCGATCTATGCATAGCATGAGATTCTACAGCTCTACATGCCAAGAACAGATGCATACTGTGGTAAGTAGCATTTTCCTTTTCAGTTTTTTAAAAATTACATAAAAAACAGCAGGTAATGGTGCACATGATGGAAGATGTAGAGCGCACAGTTCAATTTGGCTTTACAACAAACAATTCTGAGTACAATGGACACACAGTACCCCCAAGAAACAACAGTGCTCACCCTGCATGCATGCCACATACTGCAGCTACAACTCAACAGGAGTAGGAACCCTACCAGTGTCTCAACCCCCTTTTTTCGTCAGTACTGTCACTATCCGTCGAGGTTGCGTCCGATGCTGGAGCTAGGAGTGTGTCACATAAGTAACAGACGACCTGTCAGTCTGGAGAGACCTTATCTCGCCTGTTGAGCTTCATGTGGGACTCCTCAGCCAAAGACCACTCCAGCACATCGTTGTGTCTACAAGCATATGTTAGGCAGCCAAGAGAGGTTTGTCCCTTCTTGCATCTCTAAACAACTTCAAAGTCAAGGTTCAAGATGTCCTGTTTACCTTTTACACCTTGAGAAGGCTGGTCTTGCATATGCCTCTAAATGCCGCCCTCCACTTAGCACTTCAGCTGCATACATGCAGAAAAGGGAACACTCGCCTGTGTAGAGGATTCTGATGGTGAAAAGCGTGCATGGAAGGACCCAAAACAGTGACCCCACTAAGAAGACCTCCAGCCCCAGTGTGGAACCTTATCACGGCTGTTGCATGGCTTATGGCGCCTGCCTTTTGAACATCTCCACATTTCAACTTATTTCCTGGAAGGTAGCCTTTTTTATAGCCTTAACTTCACTCAGGCGCATCAAGCATTTACTATTTAGGAACCATTCATTCAGGTCCACAAGGACCGCATAATCCTAAGAAGTAATCACAAATTCCTACCCAATATAGTCACTCCTTTCCACATCAACCAAACTCTGGAGTTGCCACTATTCTTCTCACTACCTGATTCCATAGCAGAAAGGGCATTGCATACTTTAGATGTCAAGTGGGAACTCCTGTATTACATTGACTGGGCTAAGTCTTATAGCACAACTGACCAGCTCTTTGTAACCTTTTCAAAACCTCACAAAGGTCACCCCATTTTCAAATCTGGCATTGCAAGATGTATTATCTAATCGAGACTTTTAGCTGCAGATTCCTTACCATAGAATTATCCCCATGCATCAGACTGGATCCGGATTTTTTTTCCCTGAACCGTACCCCTGCGTGCCGGAAGGCGGCGTCTTTCAGCTCCGCGCCAGTCACCGCAGATCCAGAGACCTCTACCCCTAGTCATTTTTTGACTGACCTTTTTCGACTTTTTGTTGACGTTTTTTTAGATCTTTCTCCTGGGGTGGCAAAGATGTCCACTCGGAAACCTGAATCCAAACGGACAGATGTCAGTGACTGACCCGCATCTTGTTTGCCTCTGGTGCCTTGAGCGCAACCACAATGCAAAGACCTGTGTCAATTGCTGCGCCGTGCACTGTAAGGCCTTGAGGGAGCGGTCCCCCAATCTCCTGTCCGTTCGGCATGTGATGCTGCAGCAGTTTCGATCCCGGTCGAGAGGAGGGTCCCCGGATCGGTCGCGGAGTCATTGATCTTTGTCACGGTATAAGTGGTCTGTGTCTTTGGGTAGGTCCCACAAGAAGAAAGAGTAGGAAGTCGAAGAGGTCTTCGACTTCCTTGTCTCGTCAGAAGACTTTGATGGACGGGATGGAGCCTCGTCATTCAAGGCTTGGCTCTGTGATGGAGCCTGGGCTTGCTCTGCGCCTCCCCAAGTTTTCGTGAGCCGAAGCAACCCCCTCCCTACTCCGCAAATGTTATGAGACCATTCACCTCATATTTGGGCAGCCCATTCCGGCTGGTGTGCCTTCAGCGGGGCCCCTAATTGTTCCCTGCCGGCGGGTCAACCCCCGGCACTACTTGGGCCCCTCGGATCCACGGATGGATCCGGACAGGTGCCGGTCTTACCACCTCAACCCTCCCTGTTTTTTTGTTGTTTTTTTTAACATATTTTATTGGGATTTTTCAGATCATCATGTATTACATTCACAGTTCACATTCAATATCATTTCAGTTTCAACAACAATTTAGATTCACTTACATTCCCCCTCTATAACGAAACAATCCCTGCCCCCTCCCCCTTTGAATCAGTACTTAGTCCTGTATACATCATATCTTGCGTCCTGTTCTAATGCTCTGCTGTAGGGTGCTGGGAGACAGATGGGTCACGGTGCACTATGAGAGGAACCATGTTCCTTCAGTCCTCTGTAGAATCTCTGGACAACCTTAGCCGTGCAAAGGGTCCCCCTGGGAGGTGGCTGTTGGTGATCTCGTGGGGGAAGCAGTGGGAGTGCCAGATTCAGGATTAGTGAAACTATCTCCAGTGATTACCAAGCTCGAGTTGCATCAATGGTGGCCATTCCGCATCTAGCTTCCCGAAAGAGTAACCTCCCCTCACAGCCCACCCACTACTCCATCTCCCTTCTCCATGTTACTGTCCGGGGTCCCCTTGATGCCTTGCTGTGCCTCGCAATTTCTCTCTTAGCCAGAATAAAAGCCAGGTCTTGAAATGTATTTGTAATCTTGGCTCTAGCTGTGTGCAGGAACCATCCCAATAGGCAGTGGCCCGTGAAATTGGGGTCCTCTTTTTCTATAAGCATTGTGACAGTGGTTGTAACTTCCTCCCAGAAAGCACTAAGCGAGGGGCACGTCCAGAACATATGTAAAAATGTTGTTCCCTGTTCCCCACATCTGGGCCAAGCTGCATCTGCCGTATAAAAGTACCTCCTAATGCGCTCTGGGGTTCTCAACCTTCCCTGATGCCAGTCCTGTTGGTGATTCTGGCGGCGCCATCCCCATTCTCATCACCAACTCCGACACAGAGCTGGAGGGGCGTCTCCCGATGCTGACTCTGGCGGACTAGAGCCTTGCCTTACAAACTAGAGACTGACTCCTATTCCTACATACTAGGACTTGAGGAGGGTTCACTGGAAACCTCCAAACCTCTTTAGTTTGCCCTCCAGCCATCATGGGCAACCAGTGGGAGGCAGAATACGCCATCACGTGCAGCACTGGAGGTCGAAAACATCAGACCGATGGGTCCTTCAGATTGCCCGACGGGGCTACTACGTCCCCTTCATGACTACCCCTCCACTCATGCCACCCACTTGCCACAGACTGAGGGAGGACCATCTCTCCTTACTCTGCCAGGCAGTGATGGCTCTCTTGGCCAAGGGGGCCATAGAAAGGGTGCCGACGCCAGAAGTAGGTCGTGGTTGTTATTTCCACTACTTTCAGGTGCCCAAGAAGGACGGAGGCCTTCGTCCTATGCTAGACCTGTGCCCTCTCAATTTTTTCCTCAAAAAGTGGAAATTCAAAATGTTCACGTCCTTTCTGCCCTGGACCTGGGAAAATGGATGTTAGCATTGGACTTGCAGGACGCATATTTTCACATTCCTGGCCTGCCTGCACAGACATAACCTGTGGTTCACGGTGGCCACAGGCACTTTCAATTCTTCGTGCCCCCTTTTGGCCTTACTAGCGCCCCTCGGGTGTTCACCAAGGTGATGATGGTGTATGCAGCTCATCTGCTGAGATGAGATGTACCAGTCTTTCCCTATCTCAACAACTGGCTGTTGAAGGCGGGCTCGCCTCAGGCAGTCGTCTCCCACCTTCAGACTACGGCGGACCTCTTGCACTCACTGGTGTTCACTATCAATATGCCAAACTCACATCTGATTCCCTCTTAGACGATCCCTTTCATCTTAGCTATTCTGGACATGGTGCAGTTTCGGGCTTATCCACCCAAACGGCAAGTCCAGGATAGTCCGGCTATGATACTGATGTTTCAGCCTCTATACAGGGTTTCAGTGAGACTAACTCTGAGGCTGCTGGGTCTCATGGCCTCCTGCATACTGCTTTGTGACACATGCCCGTTGGCATATGCGGGCTCTGCAGTGGAACCTGAAGTTCCAGTGGGCACAGCATCAGGGGAATCTTTCCGACATGGTCCACATCTCTTGGGGAACTGCAAAAGATCTGCAGTGGTGGTTAACAAACTGCAATTGGGTCAGCTGCAGACCCCTCTCCCTTCCCCAACCAGATCTGACAGTGGTGACAGATGCGTCATGCCTGGGATGGGGCGGCCTTCTGGGAGAGGTAGAAATCAGAGGCCTCTGGTCTCCAGCGGAATCCATACTCCACATCAACCTACTGGAGATCCAGGTGATCCAGCTGGCATTGAAAACCTTTCTACCCTACATCAAGGGAAGGCTAGTGCAGTTGTTCAGACACCACCACTGCCATGTGGTACTGCAAAAAACAGGGCTGGGTGGGGTTGTGGACCCTTTGTCAAGAGGCCCTGCGCCTCTGGTCCTGGCTGGAACGTCAGGGCATGTCCTTGGTGGTTCAACATCTGGCAGGCTCTCTGAATGCCAGGGCAGACAAACTCAGCCGAAGATGCGGAGTGGATCTCGAATGGCGTCTCCATCCGGAGGTGGTACAAGGTCTCTTTCATCAGTGGGAAGAGCATTGATTAGATCTGTTCGCCACTGCTGAGAACGCGCAATGGCAGTACTTCTGCGTGCTGGAGTTTCCAAGGCGGGTATCACTCAAAAACGCTTTTCATCTCGATTGACACTCAGGCCTCCTGTACCACTTTCTGCCCATACCACTCCTGCCCAGAGTTCTCAAGAAGATCAGGAACAGTCGGCCCAGGTCTTGCCAAGCCTTTTGGCTCTGGACTGGGCTTGGAGAGTTTGGTATCTCAAGCTGTTGAGCATGGCCATCGGTCCTCTGATACGACTGCCTCTTCGGGAGGATCTTTTGTTGCAGCAGTAGGGGAGGGATCTTCACCCGAACCTGTCAATTCTATGCCTTCATGCATGTAGTTGAGTGGCGACAGTTGACAGCTTGTGACCTTCCGCCTGAAGTCTGCAATGTTACCTTGGCAGCCAGGCATCCCTCCACCAAGACGGTATGCACCTGGGGCTGGGGAAAGTTTGTGGCATGGTGTGCAGAAACGCAAATTGACCCTCTTTCTGCTCCCCTTTCTTAGGTCCTTCTGTTTATTCTTTCTCTTGCCCAGCACGTCTCTGCTTTGGACATTTTAATGGGCTATCTTTTTGCCATCCCAGCCTTTCTGCGGTTGCCAGATAAGCCATCCCAGTTCAAATCCCCTTTTGTAAATAGGTTTTTGAAAGATCTCCAGCATATGTGTCCACCTTTACCGTTTATCATGCCTCAGTGGGACCTCAATCTCATACTTACATTTCAGATGTGCTCTTCCTTTGAGCCGCTTTATAACTGTCCTCTCAGGCTTCTTACCATCAAGACGGCCTTTCTAGTGGCAATAACATCTGCCAGAAGGGTCCGTGAGCTTCAGGCTTTGTCATTTAAGCCTCCGTACCTAACCATCTTTCCAGAAAAGCTGGTTCTTTGCACTAGAGCTTCCTTTCTGCCGAAAGTTGTCACTCCCTTTCATGTAGGCCAGCAAATCACCCTGCCTATTATGCTCTGCTGCATCCCTCTGAGGATGAGGAGTGACTGCATAGACTAGACCCCAAAAGAGCATTGTCATTTTACCTTGACCGCACCAACGATTTCCGAGTGGATGTCCAACTCTTCATGGGGTATGTCGGAGCCAAGAAGTGAAGGCTGTGCTGAAACAAACCATCTCTCAATAGATGTCCTATCATTAAAATCTGCTTCTCACTGGCCAAGAGGCAACCCCTAGAAGGCTTGAATGCTCATTCCACCAAATCTAAGGCTGTGACTACTGCGATAGCACGCTTAGTTCCGTTCCTGGACATCTGCCAGGCAGCAATGTGGACTTACCTGCACACATTCACCAAGCACTACTGCCTGGACAGGCAGGACTTGCTAGTGTGAATTCGTTCTGCAGACTCACCTCTGGGGAGGTATTGCTTGGGTATCTCTTCCAAGGTAAGGAATCTATGGCTACAAGACTCTATCGGATGAATAAGTTACTTGCCTTCCGTAATGCATTATCTGGTAGAAAATCTATCTAGCTGCAGTTTCCTTACCGACCCACCTATCCTCCCTGCCTGCGAACAGATTTCTAGCGTCAAGGCTTTTCCCCTTCAGGACCCTAGTCTTTCCCACCAGTGGTCAGTGTTCTTTGTGGCTCTGTGCTCCTGGCGTGGGAAGTTGGAAAAAGAAACTGACTCCAGCGTGCTGGGGTGGCACCTATATAGGCACCGTGCCCATCACTTGCGGTGTGGATGACATCAGGTGTAGCCGAACTATGCCACCTACTGGCGTGCAGGAGTACTACTCGCCAACAAATTATCGAATCCAGTCTGGGGATAATTCTAAAGTAAAGAATCTGCGGCTATTTAGTCTCTACCAGATAAGGTGTTACTGATGGTAAGTAACTTGTTAGCCAAATGCATACAAATCTACTACTCCAAAGCTAAATGTGTGCTCAGTGCACCTCCCAGGGCCCACTCTACATGCAAGAAGGGTGCCACCATGATTTTCCTAGGGAACATACCATTAGCAGACGTCTGCAAGGCAGAACACTTTCACTGAAAACCTTTACCAAGCATTACAGTGTGGATATACTAGCCTGCCAGCAGGCTATGGCTGACCAGACTGTGGTAAGAACATTATTCCAAATATCTGCACCATCTGCCTGCTAGACACTGCTTGAGAGGGCACTGCTTTACAGTCTATGCAGAGCATGTAGATCTACAACCACACATGGTACATGTGGAAAATGTTACCCTGTAAGCATTTGTTTGTAGCGTGTAGTGCTATAGGTTCAGATGTGTCCACTCTCCTCCTCAGAAGCTGGCACTGATGGTACAGGTTTATTACATTCACACTTTCTAACAACTTACAGTGCACATGGCACATATTAATATTAATCTACACTCCACTCATACCCACTGAGCAAAAAGGCATTTTAATGCGAAGTCAGTGCCCATGCACATTGTGTTCTATGTGAGGAGTCAAAGCACATCCGTAACTGGGGAAAAAAACCAGACCTTAGATGGCAGGAGTCTGCAGAGCATGTTAGTGTACAACACTACAAGCAGATGCTTACAGGATAAGTAACATTGTCCATCCACCCCTTAGGCTCCATTTTTGTAATCTACAAGTCCCAGCACCAGCGTGGTTATTGTCTGCTGCCTTTGGGCTCATAAAGCTAGTCATTTCTTTTTGTATTTTCATATTTCAGAATCCTCTAGTTTTTTTGTTTTGCCGTATTCCCCCTTTAAAAAACCAACATATTTAACATGCACAGAACACTAAAAATAGGTTCCCAAGTAATACTGCAACATGAATTGGTTAGTGGAGGAACCGGTCGGGGGAGAAGGAAGGGAAGCAACAGGGCTGGGGGTGAAAGAGCAGCTGAGGTGCTTGAAGGTGGGCACAGAGAGGGAAACAAAATACTAAAAAGAAAGTCCGGGAGGGGATGGGGAAAGCAGTGGGCAAGCTTGGTGGAGAGGAAGTAGGGGATGGGAATGAGGGAGCAACATAGTGCATGCGTGGGTGTTTGGGGAGCAAGAAGCGGCGCATGGCGGAGAGCGTTAGAAAAACAATCACTCTCATGGAGTGCTGAAAGAAACAAAGGATCGAAGAGTCCTATTTGGAAAGAAGTGGATAAGTCTTTGGGAAATGAAGGAGAGCCATGTATTGAATGATGAACAGTGTAGAAGACCGTAAAGATAACGCATTTAAGGATAGGGGAGGAAGGAAGCGGTCTTCAAAATATTAGAAGTAGAAGTATAATTTGGAGCTCTTTCTGCTATTCTAGCTGCTTGATTGTGGATTCATTGCAATCAATGTAACATGTCTTTATATTGAGATGGAGACTGTTACAGTAGTCCAGTGTAGAGCCCACCTTACCAGAGATTGCTTTGATCTTGCTCTCAGGAGTTAATGAGGGCAAAATTGCGTGAAGCTCCATAAGATGAAAGGCTCAAAAAAAGATAACGAAATCAACTTGGGCGTCTATTTGAAGGGCAGCATGAGTCTTTTCCCCCCAAGGTTTTTGACCGAGTCAATGACAGATGCCGCAGGTATTCACCATAGGGATCCCGGTTTTATTCATGGTTAATTTGAGCTATTTCTGATTCATCCAAAAAAAGCTGCCTAAGCAGTCCTGCATGGGCTAAAGGCTTGCAGTTGTGGCACTCCGCTTATAAATTAGCTAAGTGTCGTCCGTGTAAGTGTACAGCTCTATCCCAGAAGAAAGAACCGAAGCCACAAGAGGCGACAAGTGAATGATGTTCCCTGGGGTACACCATATTTGATTTGTTTCTTTCCAACAGCTGTTAGGAAAATAACACTTGTTGAGCTCTAACATTTAAAAATGATGAAAGCCACTTAAGAGCGGTTCCACCAATACCAATCTGCTGTAGTGAAGCAAAATGTGATTGGCTGATGGTGTTCATTGCTGAGGGGATGTGTAATAAAATCAGGAAGAGATGTTTTAATTTGCAGCAATCGTAGATCGTCCAAGACAGAAACAAAGGCTAGTTCTGTCCTGTTAGAGCGGACCGCAACCTGGGAATCATCTCAGATGGTATTGGATTCCAGAAAGAATTAATTCTTTGGCAACTTGATATTTCACTATTTTGACCAGAACCAAAGATACAGGACAATAAATGGACGGAGGCTTAGGATTCAGTTAAGGTTTTTAAGCAAAGGTACAATTGGACCCTTTTTTAAATAGTCTGGAACCAATCCATTAAGTAGAGAGGAATTGATTGCATCCAAAACCATGGTATAGCCAGGGAAACAGAGTTTGGAGAACAAGCTGATACGAATGAGATCTAGCAGAAACCCTGATCTACATTAGCTAATAAGCAGTGCCATATCCTCACTAGGAATGAGAGTGAATTCCGACCACTCAGGCGCTGAAGAAGCCATTAAGTTGCCAGTTATCATTCCTAGGACAGGTTGAATAAGTGATGGAGTTTCTTTCTGATTTTATCCACTGTAGTGATGGAAAAAGTCAATGAGCAGTTCACCAGAAACTCCGGGGGAAGTGCTAGCCGAAGGGGCCTTCGTTAGTTCTTTAATCATTTTAAACCATTATTTTTGCAAATTGGGAGCATTAAGAATCTTAGAAAAATAGAGGCTTTTTAAAACTATGATCAAGTTTTTATATTGTCTAAGAGTTTATTTATAATCTGCTTGTTTACCCAGATCATAGGAGTGTCTCCAATCTCTTGCAGAAACTTTCAAGACTTACTTAAAAGCCATGAGCTCGTTGAACCATGCTGAAGATATCATCTTAATATTGTAGCGTGAATATTGAAAGGTGGTGGGCGGGCACAGAGTTAATAATCTTAGTAATGGAGATAGAATAGACACTATATTTGGCAGAAGGATTGTTAATAGTTACTAAATTTGTCATCTCAGACATCTGTTTCTATTTAGGACTAATTTAGTGAAGATCTGGCAACTAATTGTGATGGTTTATATAAAACCAAAAAATTAATTTGGTCAAAAATTCTGCAGTGGTTTCAGAGAAGACCTTCAGAAAAGGGGAAGACTGAAGTAGAACGATAAATTAACAGAAGTTATAGGCATTCAGTTTTTAGAAGGAAGCTGAATTGTAAGTACCTCAGAATCTGGCAAAGGTGGAGACGTAAAAACAGAGAAGGAAATGGAGTTATCAAAAATAATCACAACTCCACCGCATTTATTCCTTTCTCTATCTGATTGCGTGACAACCGAGTTGCCATATCAACTACCTGGAACTCACAGTAATCAGTCTAGTTCTCAGTGCTTTTTAGAGCCTTGTTTGAGGCAAAACGGGCTTCATAAAAATGGACAATATGATAGCTGTCTGTACTTGCCTAGGACTTCTGACATTGAGCTATTCGGCATGACATCCAGCTTCTAGGGGAGCATATACCGGGGGTGGAGAATGAATTGTGAACCTGCCAAGCAGGACATATCAACAAGTTCACGAGTGAGGAATGAATCGCCTAGTCTTTCAAAAGTACTTTACCCAATGGGACACTCCCACTATTGATCTGTTCACCACCACTCAAAACTAATAATGCCAAAACTTTGCCTCCAGGTACCCACACCTACAGTCCTTAAACAGTGTGCTATAGATCAACTGGTTAGAGGTATTTGTTTTTCCTCAACTTCCCCCATACCCCTTACATGGTGAGGAAAGTGAGTCAAGTGTCAATGACCTCATTCTAGTAGCACCAACATAGGCAAGACAACTTTGGTACTCGATAGCTCTGGAGATGTCTGTACATCTGCAAAAAATAAACTGAGACTAAGTACATATCTTCTCACTCCACATCAAGGTTCTTTCAAACACCCAGATCTCAAGCAACTGACTCTGGAAATCTGGCAACAGCGATTTTTAGAGGTTGGCTATCTTCTGGAGTAGTTTCAGAAGATCCTGTGAGATGCTACTAGACCTACCACGCATGCCTGTCATGCAGCTAATTGGAAAACGTGACCACTATTCCATTTGTGAGCCCATAGACCCTCTAAAAGGGCTGTGCAAGGGCTCATTCTGAGTTTTTTTTTTTTTTTTTTTTTTTTTGGTGTGGTAATGTTGCAACCTGGAAATATCAAATCTGCAGGGTGTACCATTTACCAGGTACAGTAATATGCACCATTCCAAGTTTTTACCCTCTGAATGGGGAATAATGTGGTAATCCAGCATGTTTTTATCACTCCATGCCCCTCCCCCCACCCCCTATTGCCACTCCCAGTCCTGTGTGCACAAAATCACCAACTTTCACTTGCCAAAACATTGTGGGAAAACCACCTGGGTGGTGTACTTTCCATAAAATTCTAAATCCCAATCCAAGGTTAAAGTGATGTTCTAGTTGGGTGAAAATGTCCGTTTTCTCACACCCTGCCATGCACTGTGTTGACTATGTCACTTCAGATGCTGTATCAATGTCATCAATAATGTGATAGAATATGTCATGAATGATGTAATATGTGAGGTCATAAGTGCACGGCGAGGGTGCGAGTTCTGGTTTCTTGAAATAACCATAACTGGTGAATTTCAGTGTTTTTTTAAAGTTTCAAATGTTACCTTTGAACTGACATTTTCACCTAACTATACCGTCACTTAAACCTTTGGTTTTTCAGTGAATTTCTAGGGATTTCTTTTAAACTTAAAGTAATATTTTATTACAATACATAACTATGCTTTTTGCCATGCATGTCATGGGGTTGACCTCGGGGTCCAGGGGGTTAGGGTACCCCTACCCTGCTCCCTTATTGTAGGAAACTGGCTCTATATATACTACACCAAAATGAGGTATAGTGTGTATAGAGTCCAGGTGGCCCCAGAGGTAGGCAGAGGTTAAGGTTAGATAGAACCTTACTCTCCATTTGTGGTAGAGTGGTCGAGCAGTAAGGCAGTACCAGAGGACAGTGTTAAGCATTTGATGTACACCCTCAGTCAGCAAATGAATTCACACACTCAAGAACTGAACTCTAGGCCATTTGTTTTTGTATAAAAAATATACTGTTTTATTTTAGAACCAAGCAAGCCTGGCACAGGTAAGCATTAAATACTTTACAGTAATAAGTTGCTGAATGTCGAACAGTTTGAAAATGCAATAGGAATTGTACTTTGTTTGATTACAGGGGCTGCAGTAGGTTGCAATACTTAGCAAATACTTAGCAAATACAGTACATTGGAATGAATAGGCTTTTTCAGTAAATTACAGGTAAGTTACTTTTTACGTTACTTTTCCTACTCAGTGCTGGATACCTAGATTCATATACAAACCAGGGGGTGGGCCCTAAGTCACACAGCTAGGATGGGCCAGTAAATATTTAGAAAAGGAGAGAATCCTAGCTGACCGTTTATTGTACTGTCGAAAGTTCATAAGCTTGTTTTGATCTAAATTACAGGTAACAAAGTAATGTTAACTATGTTTAAGGGAAGGGGGCACTAATTTAATTTTTTGTGAAGTTTGGTTCTTCTCATTTTTGTGTAAAATGAAAAAATATAATGATTAAATGGTTTGATCATCTTACTAATGATTTTGATCATAGTCTGTTTAACTTTCGACAGCACAATAAACGGTCAGCTAGGATTCTCTCCTTTTCTAAATGGATACCTAGATTCAGCACTGGGACATTTCCTGCAAATAGGCAAGTAAATACGTTTTGGTTAATCGTGCGATTTTTAAAGAATATTTTTAGATTTCAAAACTCCACAAGAAAAATTGTCAATGTTATCCTATGGAGGAAAAGTAGGTTATCGGTTCAAAGGTAAGTTATCGACTGTGGGAGTTAAGGTTCTGGGGTTAGACTCGGGGGGGGTCCCCCAGGGTCAGTGATGCACTCTTGTTACACCCTCAGCGGCACTAGGGCGGCCGGGTGCAGAGTGCTTTTTTGGCGCTGGGCGCCCTGTTGTTTGCTATGGAGAGACTCCGGTCGAAAGAAACACTACAGGCTCTGGGACGAAGACCTTCTGGGTTCTACCACCACTTCGAGGGGTAAGTTGGGATGTCTTGGGTTGGCTGGGCACCGTTGGTTGTGGCACACAAGGCCGTGGGACGTCGGGTGCAGGGGTGCCTTTTGGCGTCGGAAAGTCTTACCCGCTCTTGGTCGCGGTAGAGGGGATCCTCTGGATTGAGGCTGCAGGCGTCGGCTGGGGTCTTGAGTCTGGTCTGGGATCTCCGGATCTTGGGTCACAATCTCCGGGGAGACCTCCTCGTCGTGTTTATCCACTCGAGCTCGGGCCGGGTTCGGCGGGTGCAGAGTGGGCTGGATTTGCGGTCTCCGGCTGCTGCCAGAAGTTGCAAGTTGAACAGGTCCGCTGTTCTCGGGAGATAGTCTTTTGAAGTGAAGGCAGGCAGGTCCTCCGGGTTTGTTGAGGTTGCTGGCTGCAGGACACACCGGGATTTCGCAGGAGCAGGTTCAAGGGGAGACAGGCCGGTAGGGCTGGGGCCAAGTCAGTGGGCGTCGTCCTCTTGTTAGCTCTGCACGGCTCTTCGGTCCTTCTTCTTATCTTCTTTCTTGTCGTTTCTGGATCTGAGGAAGCAAGGTTCAGGGTGCCCCCTAAATACTAGATTTAGGGGCGTTACAGGTAGGTAGAGGGCAGGGACCAATGGGTCCCTTCCCTGGGGTGGGTACACCGCCTATGGTGCCACCCTCCAGTGGGAGGGGGGCATGAGCCTGTCCCTGGTTGGTTGGGTCCCCCCATCCTCAAGATGGCGGTGACTCGGAGTTGTGCTTCACCTCGCCTCCCCCACCTGAGGGGTGGAGTTGGCAGAGGTGGGCACACCTCTCTCCCTCACTTGTTTTTCCCGCCGGTTCTCCCGCCCAAAGTGTGGGGGGGGGGGGGGCAGAACCAGTGGGGACCAGTTGCTGAAAGCAGCAAGTGGTCTGGGGAGGCTCACAAAGGTGGCATGCCTTTGAAGCTTCCCCTTCGTGAACCCTGCCCATCCTGGGGGAGGAGGCTTGGCACCTCGTCCCAGGATGTGCATTGTTGCAGGCCCCTGAGAGCAGCAGGCTCTCGACCCAGGGGTCCAGAAACATGTCTGTTGATGGCAGCCTAAGCAGCCACTCAGTCGGGACACTAGAAGTTGGTCGAGGTTCAGGGGGCATCTCTAAGCTGCCCTCTGTCGTGCATTTTACAGTAAATCCCACACTGGCATCAGTGTGGGTTTAATGTGCTGAGAAGTTTGATTCCAAACTTCCCAGTTTTCAGTGTAGCCATTATGGTGTTGTGGAGTTTGTAATGACAAACTCCCAGCACCACATACTTTTAATGGCACCACTGCACTTACAATGCCCAAGAATGGACTTGGGCACTGTAGGGGTACAGGGCTCATGCACCTGTACCCTCACCACTGGCATAGTGCACCCAGCTGGAGGGGTGGCTGATCTAGGTCAGGGCAGTGGGTTGTAGGCATGGCACACAGGGATGTGTGCCATGTCGACTTCACTTTGTTCAGCACCAAAACACGCAGCCTGCAAAGGCAGTGTGTGAGTGTAGTGGTACAGGACCTCTAAGGGTGGCACAATAAGTGCTGCAGCCCTTAGAGGCCTTCTCTGGTCACAGTGCCCTGGGTACCTGTGGTACCATTTACCAGGGGCTGACCTGTGGCCAGAGATGCCAATTGGGTTTAGGCTTCAATGCAATTTTAGGGAAGGAACATAGGCCCTGGGTACCTGATTAGCAGGAGCCCAGGGCACACTCAGTCAAAGAACTTCAGCAAAAAGTGGTGGCACACCATGCAGAAAGAGGGCACTTTCTCACACTTATACCTTTTAAAAATTTTTATTTTGAAATGGAGGCCTCAACAGTTTCCTAATGTTGCAACCAGCCAATCACAGTGTGAGCTCCTGCGGGACTCGCGAAAGCGAGACCGCCAATGGGGCCGGGGGAACCCTTGACGAATAGGATTGCTCTATTATTTGCAGGTGTGTGCCTCTTGCGACCCCAACCTTCCAGATATACATACATTTTGAACCTTCATTTCTCAAACTACTGAACAGCTTTTCAACAAATTAATAAAAGCACAGTTTTGGGGTAAATATCTAGCTTTCTGCCAAATATGGTGTCATTCTGTTCAGCTGTTTGGGCTGTAGCGCTGTTCAAAAATCCCTATAGAAATCTGATGGGGAAATTGTGTTTTGGAACCCCCCATTTTTCTTGGCCTCCACTTGACGAATCATCCTGAAATGTTCCAGGAAGGGAATGAAGTAGATGAACTTTGTTTTTGTAACAGTTTCTGACGATTCCTAAAATGGCACCAAAGTTATTTTCGAACCAAAAAACGCTCTTACTGTGGTAATTAGGTCCTAGCTATAAATACAGTGGTGACTGGGTTTTCCTGTACCCTCGCTGACTTCGTGAATAAAAAGTTCAGTTGCTTTGCTCCACTCTTGTAGCATTTCTTTTAGTTGGAAAAGTGCTTTATCACTAAGATGGTGTTCCCCTGCTTTGTTTCCATCATAGAGATCTCTACATGTGACACGTGATTTAAACCATGCTTTGTTTTGTCAATCCCTTGGACTGTCTCTCTAGTTTCTTTTTTGGTATGGCATCTAAAACTGGAACACAGTACTCCATATGAATCCTGAAGCAGTGTATGATGATAACACCTATGCGCTCTTTTAACATGAGGGTTACATGAATGACTTTGGAGGTAGTTTCCAAAGCATGAGCTATAATCTTTCGATGAGATATAACGCTGTGCGAAAAATTGGAAAATATTGATGAAATGAGGTCGTGGTCCAAAGGGTTACCTGTTAACATTGGTAATGATGCATGTCATTTCATGTAACTTCTTCCCTTTTTAGGTCTTGCCAAGGCAGCGCTTGCGCTATCTCCTCGAGGCATGTTGTATTCAGAATATGGGCTTTAAGCGCCGCCCCAGCGCTTCTGGTTGGTTGGCCTGCCTTTTGGAAATTCCTTTACTGTAGTTGGTCAATAGTGTCAATCTGTCCCGCCTTTGGGTTCTTGGTTCCCTCTCACGGGACATCACTGATTGTTTTTTGGTTGGCCATCTGTTGCCTCTTCGCTTGCAGACACACCCCCTCCTTCCCATTATTGCTGCCATCCTTCCCGGTTTTCTTTGCAGTGCTTTGTTTACTTTTGTAGCAATTGTGGCATGCCGCACTGTAGTTTTAAACATCTTAAGCTAAAGTGCCGCGATTGCTACAAAAATAAAAAGATACGGCGACCTCCCAACCTTTTGTTTTCTATTTATTGACTTATGTGGCAATGGAGGCGCACACCGCGCTTTAGCTTTAAACATCTAAGGCTAAAGCGTGGCATACCGCCATTGCTACAAAAGTCAATAAATAGAAAAAAAGGCAGGCGGACGCCACATTTCTTTTCCATTTATTTTCTTTGGTAGCAATCTCGGCACGCCGCGCTTTACTTGTTAAACATCTTAATTTAAAGCGCAGCGTGCTGCGATTGCTACAAAAGTAAATACATTTTTTTTTAAACCAGCAGACTCACAACTTCTCTTTTTTTATATTTATTG
This sequence comes from Calotriton arnoldi, assembly GCA_963921515.1. NCBI lineage: Eukaryota > Metazoa > Chordata > Amphibia > Caudata > Salamandridae > Calotriton > Calotriton arnoldi. The sequence continues at coordinate 1,660,509 of CAWUFW010003305.1, forward strand.
ACTTGTAGCTATGCTAGTGCAAGGATATTTTTAGACCAAGAAAAACAATCTGAAAAACATTTTCATTTGCAAATCCAATAGCTCTAAATTTAAGTAATGCGAGACCTATTGCATTGCAAATGCTTGTTTTATGTGTGCGCGCGCACGCACTTGTGTACAGAGAGAAATGAGCATTTGCAATGCAATAGTTCTCGCATTTGCGAGAGTTTGAGCTATTGGCATTGTAAATGATAATGCCTTTTATTTATGTTTTACAAAACCTGCAAGCGGTGCATAAACACCGCTTGGAGGTTTTGTAAACACATAAATAAAAGGCATGGTTATTTAGAATGCCAATAGCTTAAACTCTCGCAAATGCGAGACCTTTGTGGCACCGGCGCTTTAGCTTTCAACATTGTAAGCTTAAGTGCGGATGCTGAGATAGCTTCAAAAGTAAAGAAATAGAAAAAAACTTTTTTTACTATTTCTTTACTTTTGAAGCGAGCGCGGCACCCGTGCTTTAGCTTAAGGTGTTGAAAGCAAAAGCGCAGGTGCCGCGATTATAAGTAAATAAATAGGGAAAAAAAATGACAGCCGCAAGTTTTTTTTTTTTTCTTCTCTATTTATTTACTTTTGTTACAAGCGCGGCACCTGCGCTTTAGCTCTGAACATCTTAAAATAAAGCGCGGGTGCAGCGATTGCTTCAAAAGTAAAGCAATAGAAAAAAGTTTTTCTATTGCTTTACTTTTGAAGCAATTGCAGCACCCGTTCTTTAGCTTAAGATGTTCAGAGCTAAAACGCGGGTGCCGCGATTGTAACAAAAGTAAGGAAATAATTTTTTTTAAAAAGCGTGCAGACGCTCACTTTTTTTTTCTATCTATTTACTTTTGTTACTATGGTGGCACCCGCATTTTGCCTATGAACATCTTAAGCTATAGCGTGGGTGCTGCGATTGCTTCAAAAGTAAAGCAATAGAAAAAGCTTTAGCTTAAGTTGTTCAAAGCTAAAGTGCGGGTGCTGCCATGTTAAAAAAAGTAAATAATAATTAAACGAAAGTCATGCAGCCGCGTTCGGCCAACAAATAAGAAAATAAAAGCGCAGCCGCCATTATGCTTGCCGAGGCGTGCTGCGCTGAATACATGAAAACATAATCATTGAGGGAGAGCGTGTCATGCCTGCAACAGCAGGCAGTACAAAGCTGTTTAAGTAAATAGTGCTCGGAGGCTGTAATTAAAGCCTACCGAGTAACAACACATTTAACGGGGGGTGTCCTTATGGAAGGTTACAAGAAGAGAAAAGGTGGTACTAAGGAGGGACTACTAAGCCTATTGACCAATGAAAAGCCACCATTTACCAAGAACAGGGACAGGAGTGAATTAAAAAGATGGGTGGAAAATGGACGTGGCTTCATGCCCTTATCCTGAATACAGCATGTCTCAGACACAGCGAAAGCGCTACCTAGGCAAGACCTAAACAACACAAAACGGGCAAAGAGCCATTAGATGAGGTAGTACATTGTACATGCATTGTGGTTACATAGCCACCTAGTTAGCCAAGTGAGTCCCACAGCTGAATCCACATTGAGGCTGGAGACCTTTCTTATAAACTGCCTCAGTCTCACCTCTTGTTATGCGTGCTTTGTGTTTTTACTTTCACTAATGTTTCATTCCTTGTTCTTACTCACCCCTCAGATTTCTTTTGAGTTCCGTTCGCTGCTCCACTCCCAGCTGGCCACAGTTTTCTTTGACGAGGTGGTGAAGCAGATGGTAGCTGCTTTTGAGCGGCGTGCTGGCAAGACGTTTGGACCGGAAACCAATATCCCGCGTGAGCTGATGTTCCATGAGGTGCACCAGACGTGATGTTTGACCTCGAAGGACGATGCCCAAGCATGTCAACAAAGGCCAAGTCCAGAAATTAACGGGGAGGGCGGGGATACATTTACGGACATACAAGCTGAGAAAGGTGGTGCCCAAGCACTCTATTTTAAAATATTATTTATTTGATTATTCCTTCTGGTTGTTATGAAAGTACATAATTCATATGCAGATTTGTGAACTGTTGTACACTTGCTGGAGAAGCCCACATCACTGACTTGCTGAAGGTATAACACAAACGCATTGCAGTTCCTACTCAAAAGCCCGAAGGACCAGCATTGGTAAACAGTGTTCAACCGCTGATTGAGACCCGCCCCAAGCCAGATGCACTCTTGGATTTTAGTTCACTGTGGACAGATATTTATCAGATGCAAGCATTGTACTGAAGAACGAATGCCTACCCCAGTTTCTGCTTATAGAAACCATTCCTCACTGGATGTGGTTTTTTTAACTTGTGCGATTGACTGGAGGAAGGACTGAACATTGACTTTTTAAAGCGTATTGTAACCTCCAGATCATGCAACCAAGTGGATTTTCTAGATGCTGTCATGTTATGACTCTAGCTGCTCATGTGGGTTCGACTACCAGGGGATGTAGCTGCACGGAGGATTGAAAGAACTATCAGAGAGGCATCTGCGGGTGAAGGGACGATGAGCTTACTTGCGTTCAAATGCCAAGAGTCAACAGAGCTATGGCAACGAGGAGGCTCTACTGAAGTAGGGGAGATGAGGGCGTTTTAGGGCTAGAAACCAAGGTGGATAAAAACAAAGCAGGGATGTACCATTAGCTCAGCAGTTGACTGACTGAAGACTTGTTTATTAGTGGAGTAAAATCATGAGGTAGGTCAAGCACTTTAAGTATTCCAACTGAAGGGTATGTCAGTTAACCAGGATTTTTTAAAATCCTGTGGCCCTTGACTCCTAGGTCTTTGATAGCAGAATGAATGTCTGAAACCAAAGAGATTTAAGGGCTGGTACCCTGAGTGAATGGCGAAGCATGCTAATTGCACAGGGAGTGTGTGAAGTGTGGTAATGATATAAAGATGCAATCTCAGTCTTCTACTTGCAAGTAAGTGCATGAGACCATCAAGCAGCATGGGTTCTTAAGGACGTGAGGTAAAGGGAGTTGCTCCTGCATATAATCTGTACGGGCCAGTCTACTTGTGGCGCATAGAGGCAAAAACTATTTAGTTACCGTTTGCACAGGATCAGGAAATTGCAAATGCAAACGAATCCTGGGTCAATGTGGATTGACTGACTTTCAAGACATGTGCCAACGAGGTCGGAGCCGTGACTGTGACCAGGGCACAAATCATGTATCTAAAGCCAGATTCTGTAGTGAAGAAGTAGGGGGCTGTTTTAGGGGAGCTTGGAAGTGGCGAGGGCTGTGCCAACCCCTGGGCATGAGCAGGCGGAGTCTGTACATCCAGAAGAGGCAAGCTGTAATGAGGCCTTGGCCACAATCTCTGCTGCACACTCCGGACTGAGAATAAACATGGTTGTCTCACATGAAATCCTCTCACCTTTTGTACTTTTCAGTGTCTCTCTCATTACTGCACACCTTGAGGGTGAAGCAGAAACCTCTCCTCTATTCTGAATCAGTGTATTTATATATGTACTTGTTCTTGCACAGCCAGCTTGTCTGCTCTGAAATCTGCATTGGAGAGCTGTCTTGGGCAAACTATCTCCTTTGTAATAGACAAATGAGGCTCTCCTACTACAGCCCTAGTGGCATTTTAGCACTGCCTCAGGGTATCTATGTGCACTCTTTAACAAGACGTGGCTACATACTTTTTTTTTGGAGAGAGAGTGTTGGTTTCCGCTTGACTTTCTACCCATCACTTTCTTCCAGCAGTGAGGTTCTGATGTATTCGGTATTTAGGCCTGACTTTACTGTTGTATATAAAATTAATAGTTAATACACTTAATCCATGCATGCATAGGGCTGTTAACCCATAATTTCTACACATCTAGTATAATGTTCCCACACTGCTACCACTGCTTTTGCGCATGCATAAGCAGAGAGCCATGGTACCTGACCACACAGCATGCACTTAGCAGCTGCCAGGCACAGATACTATACAACCCTCCTTCACTCAAATACATGCACCCATTCGTCAACATCCAACTTAATGGCGCAAGAATGAGTGACCTGTGGGGTCTGTTAAGTTGGCCCTTAAATGCATTTAATCAGTCTTCATTAGAGGACACCTCACCCATGTTGTTTGTTATCCTGTTGCGACTATGTGGCTTATGCGTTCGTAATGGAAGCATCTCTTAGGTCTTCTGGAAGATGAACTATTGTTGGTCACATGAGTGTGCAGTCTCCTCATTTTAAGTCATTTTAAGCCATTTTTGCTTGTGTTTGTTAGCAGAAAAACACTTTGTAGACCAATATGCATTATTTTGTTTGAAGTTAATTTTTTTAAGCTGGTCTTTCGGGAACCTGGAAAGGTGAGCCGTGGTCTAGTCCTTTATTCTCTCAATCTATTACTGCAGTGTTGTATTTCACAGCTACCACCGTTGCATCCATTTTAAAAACATCACCCCAAGTGCTAGTTATTTTTTTAATGTTTATTTGCAAAGGAATACAATCTGAAGAACAAAATTAATTAACTCCCCAAAATAGCTATAATGGTGATTTTGGGAGCTGTGATGCAACCTGCACAGTTCTGGTTTGATATTCTAGATTCAGTGGCGCTCAAGATGCTGTTTTTAAAAAGAAATAGAATGCCGCTGGATTGAGGAAATGCTGGAAGTTTTATCAGGTACGATGATTTTTTTTAGTTTTTTTTTAGTGCAGATGTCTTATTGAGGATGATGTCCTTGGGAGATGATCGAGGAAATTGTCTTTTGTTTATCTTCTAAATAAACTGAATCGTATGCCGCAATTTGGGAAGCATGCCACTTCAGACAGTGTGCTTGTCTAACCAGCCCGGCCATCTTAAATTATTTATAATTTTCAGTCAAATATTTTTTTTTTTTTAAGTTAAATCTCAATAATAGTAGTTTTGCAGCACAGGCATCTTTCTGTTAACAAGCTGTGAAAATGCTCTTGCCATCATTAGAAGAGGCAGGTGTGTTTTTTAAGAAAGGAAGAGTTCTTGCCTATTAGAGTTTATCTGTTATAGATTTTCCATTTATATTGATTAGCACTAGAGTATCCCTGCCCATGTGAGGGATCTCAAAGCACTTTTAAAAAAAAACTTTAATAACAAGAATTTGTTTGCATAAGTGTATTTTTAGACCAGTCTTTCTGAGGTATGTTTTTTACCAATTCAAATGAAATGTAGTTTAAAACAACTGGACTATTTTAGCCCTAACTTACCTTATCTGTTGAAACTATCATTTACAAATGGTGTGGGTTTCATCTTGCCTAACCCTCTTCTGGAACAGGGCATTGGCAAAGACCTAACCTTCCTAGATTTTGGAGGGAGGATTTGCTAAGCATATACGCTGATGTATGTGTGCTCACTTGCTTTGCACTTCTTGGAGCCTTTTTGAACTTTAATGTATTGGCATCTTCATATTGTGACTTCCAACATAATGCTATTAAGTCCCAACTTTACCTCGGGGTCGGCATTATAGTAGTGTGGCACCATCATTCCAAGTGTGGACACTGTCATGAATTACCACCATGTGATGTAGGGGGCAGCGTTACAGCAGTTACATGTGCTGTGGCTACCACAGAGTGCCATTGTAAGGTGGATGCTCTCAATATAGCAAGAATTCGCCACATACTGGTGGAACCATTGTGTCATGGATTTCCATAATATTCCAGGAATTACCGCCATTGTGGATGAGTGAATAAAATGCCATTGTTGGGCACCGTTGTGTAACAGTCACAATATGCTATAAATTATCTCCATTCTGCCAGCACCTTGGATGGGCACCACTGTGTCATGGATACACACAACATGTCAAAAAATAACCACCATTCATTCAGGGCCAACATAATGCTTGTTAGGCTCCATCATACCATAGATGGCAAAAATATGCCAGGAATTATCCCCTGTGTTTCGGGGACAGCATTTTACCAGAAGTCACCATCATGCTGTGTATGCCCACAATATGTCTAGAAATATCAGAATTGTGTGAGGGTCAGCATTTTACTACGGTGGGAATTGGCAACAGACCATGGATGCCCACACGTTGCCAAAAATTACCACCATTGTGCCAGAGCAAGCATTTCTTTTTGAAAAACTTGTCTATTAATTGTAGTCCCTTGCTTACCCCAGCCTGGCTCCAACTCCAGCTCCTTTGCTGGCCCTGGTGCCAGTCCCTGCTCCGATACCAGCACCTTCTCTGGTCTTTTCAGACTCTTTGTCAATCCTGGGAAGTTTCTGCACACCATGATGGCACTGTTCAGGAATGTAGTGGTTCCCTCTGGTGCACCTGCAGGCCCCTGCTTCTGTTTGGGCCTTCGACTGGGATACTGCTGGCAAGTACTCCAAGCTTCCCCTGCTCTAAACTTAGCCCAGGAGTATTTCCCACTGTGTCTCCAGATAGGGAATTCAGGAAACTAGAGGCCATGGGCAAGAAGATGTTTTCGACTGGGAGACTGGTGTTGCAGTCCATGAGCTCCACATTCCTGCTATCTATGTACACCTGCACACTTTGGGAGATGGCAAATATGGTGGTGCTGAGCCTGCCATCTCCATTCACGGAGATGGTCAGGATGCTGCCAGACAATTCCTCAGGGCAGGCCTGGACATGGGTGACTCAGTGATCAAGACCATGGGCTATTTGGTTGCCCAAAGGAGATACATTTGACTGAGCCGATGGCTTCTCAGGCGATGTACAAGCTAGCCTAATGGACATGCTGAATTTCGACTATTTCAGCAACATAGCAGTCTCTGCTATGGAGAGATTTAAGACCGGCAGAGCGACAGCCCGGTCCCGGGGCATAGGGTCTCTAGCGCAATGCTTTCACAGGCAATACAGGAAGTTTTGGGGCTATTCAAAAGGGCCCCCCTTTCGTCAGCGCTAACCTTCCAAGCCTGTCCAACAGGCTAAATAGTATAGAGACTGAGGTAAGCACAATGGCAGACGGGTCCAGCAGCCTTCCTTGTACCCCCCCAACCACCACCTGGTAACATTCTGTTCGAGGCATGTGTGCTGTAGATACACATGCTTTGCATACTCCTGCCATCTAGTGTTGGGTCTGGATGTTTGCAAGTTGTCTTTCTTTGAAGAAGTCTTTCCTAGTCATGAGGTAAGGTGACGACTCCTTTCGGTGATAGTGCGCATGGTTATCGACTCCATTGTGAGATTATTTTTTTCCGCCATCGGGTTCGGACGTGTATTGCTACCAGTCTTTCATCTACCATCCTCTTCCCCTCCACCACCTCCTTCTCCACCTTCAAATCCTTTGCAAATTACACCTCCGGATTCTCCACAATCTCACCATGATGATGGGGGGCACATTTACCTGTAGATCCGTGTACAGACTATAGATCCTCCAGCAGATAATGACCCAGACCTTTACCCAGCCAAGCCATCTCTTCCAGACGACAATGTATCCCACCAGGAACTCATTGCCAGGGCTGCACAATATCATGGGGTGCACTACACAAAGCATCATTAGAAGATTTTTTGTTTGAGACATTCGCATCTACACATAGGTCGTCACAAACACTTCCTATGCTTAAGGGCATGATGAGGCATGCTGATGAAGTTTTTAAGGACGCAGTACGGGCACGCATCTTGACTCCAAGGGTTGACAAAAAGTATAAAGCCTCTCCAACAGACCCACTATTTATTAAGGGCCATTTGCACTAGATTTGCTAGTAGTGTCTAATGCTCTTAAATGGGCTAATTCCCAAACATCAGGGGATGCTCCTCCACCAGATAAAGAGTCTAAGTTAATAGACGCTTCTGGCAAGCGCATAGCTGCTCAAGCTGCAAACCAATGGCGCATTGCAAACACAAAGGGCCTTCTAGCCAGGTATGATAGGACACACTGGGACGAGATGGAGCAACTGCTTCAATATCTCCCAGATGAGCATAAAGCTAAAGCACATGATTTAGTAAATGAGGGTAAGCTAATTTCAAATTCCTCCATAAGATGTGTCCTAGATGCTGCTGACACTGCAGCCAGGGAAGGCAACACTAGCATTCTGCTTAGGAGACATGCTTGGTTAAGGATCTCTGGGTTTAAGCCCGAGGTCCAACAATCCATTCTTAACACCCCATTTGACAAGAAACACCTTTTTTGGTCCTGAAGTAGATCAGGCATTAGAAAAAATGAAGAAAGACACTGAAGTCGCAAAGTCCATGGGAGCGCTCCAGTCTCCTTCTAACAGAGGCTCCTTTTGTCGTTCCTTCTACTGAGGAGGGTCTAAAACCACATCCTCAGACCAGAGTACATCTACCTACAAAGGTAACAACCAGTCCTCTCCCTCAAGAGGGTTTTTTCGAAGAGGTTACAGAGGGAACCACTTTAAAGGTAGGGGTAAGGGCAACACACCACGCAACTCCCCTTCCCCTAATAAGCAGTGACTTGCCTACACCCCCCCCCCCAACCTCCTCCCCCTCCCCCTCCCCTCCCCTCCCGACTACACCACACCTGTCCGGGGAAGACTTCAACAATTTATCTCCATTTGGCAGTCTATAACAACATACAAATGGATAATTGGAATTATCCAACATGGTTATTGCCTGGAGCTTACCAGCATTCCCCCAAACATTCCACCTCGACCTCACAAATTGGCTCCAGAACACCTACAATTGCTCGAACAGGAAGTGCAATCTCTTACTGAAAGGAGCTATAGAGCCGGTTCCCACACAGTACCACGACTCAGGGGTTTACTCTGTATTTTCTCATTCCCAAAAAGGACGGTTCCCTAAGGCCTATTATGGATCTCAGAGAGTTGAACCGTTCTATACTGTCAGAACACTTTCACATGGTAACCCTTCAACAAGTACTTCCACTTTTACAGAAGGCAGATTTTATGTCTACTCTAGACCTAAAAGACGCATATATTCATTCATGTGCCAATTCACCCAGCTCATCGCAAGTATCTCAGATTTTTGATAGCAGGCAAGCATTACCAATTCAAAGTACTTCCCTTCAGAGTAACTCCGAAGTCAACAAATTTACGTCTTCCCCCTATTTAAACGACTGGCTCATCAAAGCCAGCACTTCTCAAAATTGCCTACGACGCACACATATCACAATAGACCTACTTCATCAACTAGGATTCACGGTCAAAGCACAAAAATCTCACCTGCATCCATCACAGCTGGAGTCTTACCTAGGAGCCACTCTAGACACAGTCAAAGCTCTAGCCTCTCCCAATATAGCCAGAATTCACAATATTCAGGCTCTTATTCTACGTTTTCAGTCCAACCAAGCCTTACCAGCAAGAGTGTGCATGCAATTGTTAGGAATGATGGCATCTTGCATCGCAATTGTGTCACATGCAAGACTTCATATGCGTCCACTACAAGAGTGCTTAGCACGTCAGTGGAATCAGTCACAGGGTCAATTAACCGATCTAGTGTTGGTAGACGGCCGTACCCATCGCTCTCTGCAGTGGTGGAACCTACAAAACATGTCAAAAGGACGTCCTTTCATTGACCCGATTCCACAGATCGTGCTCACAGCAGACGCATCTCTCACAGGTTGGGGTGCTCATCTTTAAAATTACACAATACAAGGCCTGTGGAGTAAACAAACACAAAATTCTCCACATCAACTACCTAGAGCTTCTATCAGTTTTTCTAGCACTCAAAGCTTTTCATACTCACCTCGTACACAAAACTGGCCTAGTCCGAACAGACAACATGACAGCAATGTATTATGTGCAAAAGCAGGGAGGGACACATTCTCTCCAACTGTCGAGACTAGCTCAAACCATTTGGTATTGGCCGATACATCACAACATTTATCTTCTGGCAGAACACCTCCCAGGAGTGAACAATCAAATTGCAGACCTCAGCAGAAGGAGACGGCAAATTCGCGAGTGGGAACTTCACCCCCAAGTTCTCCTTCCCTACTTTCAACAATGGGGATTCCCACAAATAGACTTGTTCGCCACAGCAGAAAACGCAAAATGCCCAAGCTTCGGCTCCAGGTTCCCACACCCGCTCTCAAAGGGCAATGCCCTATGGATGAACTGGTCAGGGATATTTGCCTATGCTTTTCTGCCTCTCCCGCTCATTCCGTGTCTGGTTCGGAAACTCAGGCAAACATCCCTCACACTAATTCTGGTAGCTCCCACATGGGCCCGTCAACCATGGTACACCACCCTGTTGGAGCTGTCACTGGTTCCACATCAAAAGCTGCACCTCACCTCCACGTTCCTCATACAGAACTGTGGAGAAATCAGACCTCCAAATCCCAAAGAATTGAACTTATCGATCTGGCTCCTGAAGTCATAAGAGTTTGGTTGTTTAAGTCTGCCACCAGACTGTATGAATATTCTAAAAGAAGCAAGAAAACCTACCACTAGAGCTTGCTAAGCAGCAAAGTGGAAAATATTTGTTGTCTACTGTAATAACAACAAACAAAATCCTCTGGATGCTTCTATACAAAACATTATTTACTTGTTACACTTACAGCTAACTGGACTAGCTTATACATCTATTCGTTTGCATCTGGCAGCAGTAGCTGCGTGTTTGCAAGACAGACATTTGTCACTATTCAGAGTTCCAGTAATTAAAGCCTTCATAGAAGGCTTGAAAAGAGTAATACCACGAAGGATTCCTCCTGCCCCAGTGTGGAATCTCAACATTGTCCTTACAAGGCTCATGGGTCCACCTTTTGAACCTTTGCACAAGTGTCCTTTGCAGTTTCTCTCATGGAAGGTTGCTTTCCTCATTGCAGTCGCCTCATTGAGGAGAGTTGGTGAGCTACAGGCATTAACCTTGGAAGAACCCTTCTTTCAGCTACACAAAGACAGGTTAGTTCTCCGTACCAACCCTAAATTTCTCCCCAAAGTAGTTTCTGCCTTTCATATAAACCAATCGGTTGAGTTACCTGTGTTCTTTCTTCAAACTGATTCTGTAGCAGAATGTGCTCTTCACACACTTGACGTAAAAAGAGCTTTAATGTACTACATAGATGGGACAAAAGACTTTCGCAAAACAAAACTGTTTGTTGCATTTGCTCCACCTCACAAAGGCAATCTCATCTCTAAATCTGGTATTGCAAGATGGATTGTTAAATGCATTCAAACATGCTACGCTAAAGCTGAAATAACTTTATCAATACCCCCTAGAGTGCATTCCACTCGCAAAATAGGAGCTTCTGTAGCCTTTTAGGTAACATTCCTCTAGCTGACATTTGTAAGGCAGCTACATGGTCTACAACACACACATTTACCAAACACTATTGTGTAGATGTGTTAGCACGATGACAAGCTAATGTAGGCCAAGCAGTACTTAAAACACTAGTTCAAACAACTGAAACATCTACAGGTTAGCCACCGCTTTGGGAGTATACTGCTTTGTAGTGTATGCAAAGCATGTGTATCTACCACACACATGCCTCGAACGGATGATGTTACTTACCCAGTAAGCATCTGTTCTTGCCATGTAGAGCTGTAGATTCACATGCGCCCACCCACCTCTCCGGGTACCCGTAGTTGTTGCAGTTCTTCGTTATACATACATATGCATGGACATCTCTATACTACACTTACTCCATTCACACCCTTTTGCGGGAAAACAGTCTAACAATGGAGTCGATGACCATGCGAACTATCACCGAAAGGAGGAGTCACCTTACCTCGTGACTAGGAAAGCCTTCTTTGAAGAAAAACAACTTGCAAACATCCGGACCCAACACTAGATGGCAGGAGTATGAAAAGCATGTGATTCTACAGCTCTACATGCCAAGAACAGATGCTTACTGGGTAAGTAACATTATCCTTACAGGATCATGTGCAGCCTGTTGGGGGAAGGGTGTTTTCTGAAGGCCTCGAAGGCCATTACAACGGACCAGTGGGTCCTACAAATTGTAGAAAAGGGGTATGAGCTTCCTTTTCAACAGAGCCTCCATTACCTCGCCCAAGTCCCTCCATTCTGAGGACCACACTTGAATTCTCCAACAGGAGGTGGTGGTACTTTAGCAAAAAGGGGTGGAGAAGTTGATCCCAGTGCAGGAGATTTGGCACTGGGATCACAGTACTGCTCACAGTACTTTCAGGGTACATACGAAGATGATGATCTGCATCTGATTTTTAACTTTTGCATCTTGAACTTTTACCTGTGCAAGGAGAAGTTTAAGATGCTGTTTCTGGCTAAAGTGTTTTTGGTGCTGGAAACGGAAGACTGGATGGTGTCTCTCAACTTGCAGGATGCGTGCTTTGTCATACTAATCCTGCAGATTCACAGGAGGTACCTGTGGTTTGTGGTAGGTTCCACCCATTACCAGTTTGTGGTTCTCTCATTTGGACTAATATTGGCATTCAAGATCTTTCACAAAGGTGATAGCAGTGGTTGTAGCACATTGTGCAGGCTGGGGATCTTGTTGTTCCCGTGGGTGGACGATTGGCTGCTCAAGGTTGGCTCTCTGCAGCTGATTTCAGACAGAGGGGTCCAGATTTAACTTTCACTGTCTCAAGTTCTAGACATAGTTTTTTTTGCCTACCCTTCGTCAGTCTATCCAGATCACAACATGACTAATAGGTTATGTTAATGAGCATGGAGACATGGGGTCTCATCTATCAGGAAGCTCCTAGACTCTGTACCGAGGTGAAGGTACATGGAATCAGGCTAGCTGCCAGCCATCCGACAGGCTTACCTTAACATGGGAGCTGGCAGCATTAATTGGCATAATCTTGCTGACCCCAGGTGGTCGCTCCATCTGGAGGTGATTCATGACAACTCTGAAGTGGACCTTTTAGGTCTCGACCTAGCGACGCAGCGCGAGCGCTGTCGCTAGCGAGACTTATTGTTGCTGACTTGCTTCGGAAGGGAGACAGGAGCTGTGCACGCGCAGGACGGACTTGAAATGTGAACGCGCCCGTGAACACGCGATGTGCACATCTCCTGTCCCCTTCCGTCCTCGCAAGCCTCATGCAATATTACTTTCTTTTTTTAATGCGCACGCAAGCTCCAAGCGCGGCGCGCTTTACATGCACAGCATGCCTCACTCCACTTACCTGCTGTTGTGGGGACTCTGCGCTGCTCCTCGGCTGGTCTCCGTCTTCAGCCGGTCCCGCAGCACTTCTTCAACTACGGCGGCGAAGTACGCAGGCGCCGCCACTGGGCACGAGCCGCAGGCCACGCCGATGTGCACGCTCACGGCGTGCCTACAACACGCGCATGGCGCTCTTTTACTTTCCCTTGTTTTGCGTGTGGTTGGTACTGGGGCTCACCCGGGAGTGCGAGGGGCTCAGGCTGCGTGGATGCCGCCCTCCCCTGGCTCGACATCGAGGGACTGACCGGATAGACTTGATTTGTGAAGGGACGTGGAGGGGACGGACTGCCGGTCGCGGGCTTGATCCCCTTCTTGAACTGCGCCCACCCGGGTCGCCGCAGCAAGCGGCAGACGATACTGAGGTGAGCTCCAAAAGAGGTGTGGCCTGCACACAGGTGAGAGGCTCTGCGTTTTGGAGTTTTTATCTCTTATAGTTGTTGCTGAAATGTTAACTATATTTTTGCCGTGAAAGAAAGAAAAAGACACACACACACACACACACTCTCTCTCTAGCTTTTTTGGCAAGCACACAGATAAAAATAAACAAATCCGGCTCAAACTGTAATCTTGTTGTTGGCAGCTTTTTAAAGTGCGTTTGCGTTTCGTGTCCTCGGCGAATTGCTGATCTTATCTCTGTTGGTGGTGTGGTATCTCCTGTTTACATCCTGGAGGACGCCCCAATCTGTGACAGTCTTCCCCTTTGCGTGCAGTCCAGTTTTACCGATTGTGCATTCACCCACTACAACAGTTTACTTTGTATGTTTAATGATTCCATTCTTTAGCTTCTATTGCTGCTTTTGAAATAATTTTTTCATATTCTGTTATTGTACTTGTTTACCACTGATACATCAGCGTGCTTGACTTAAGTGCCCTTTCTTAGCTGAACTGCTCTTCAAAATGGATTGAGTTTTTTTGTCGGTGTTTTCTGAGACCGTTTCCTGATTACTAATGTTAATCGGTTAAGTTTGCCTTTTGTGTAGCAGTGGTTTAGTTGCAACACCATCTTAACTCGCAAATTTGTCCTCGTAGTCCTATTTTGGGTTATTTGTCTGTGTACAAATATTTTTATGCATCACCCCACCTCTGTTTTTCTGCCCCTCGCCCCCACCCTGTGCCTCCTAAGACTTGCCTTTATATGTGATTGCTGTTCCACCAATGCAATGGATACATAGAACAACTCCTAGTGTCCATGATTTTGGGGTGAATGAGCTTTGGCAAGAGAAGGTTAACTTCTTTTGCAGTACAGGTATAGAGAGCAGTTTATTTACAAGTTTTTCTACTAGCCCTAAGGTGTCCTCTTTTGATCACTTTGAAGCAGTAGATGTTCAGCAAGAATAGTGGAAGCTCAGTGGTAGCAGTTGTGTAACGAAATGCATGGAAGATTTCACCTTTAGTATTCAATTGTTACCCTCTGCGTGACTGGTTCTCTCGCATTCAGATGCCAGCCTCAACAGCTCCGTTATCAGAGGATTTCTCAGAGTACGAGTGTTTGGAACAATATGCATCCCAACTTGACAGCAGAACCCAGAGTCTTGTTCTGTGTACTTCTGATAATCTATCTCCACATTTGAGTTGTTGAATTAGTTTATAAGTGGCTGATCAAAGAGCTCTGACTGCCATGTATTTAGGTGCCAGTTTTCTTAGAGTTCTAGTTCTCGGCCACATTAGGCCTTGTCTACGATGAATAAAATTGTGAAATTCTTGACTCTATAACAATCACGGTTTTGTTTTCTAACTATTTTCTTTAATGCTTTTCTCCTACTGCAGGCATTACATACTCTCTGCAACTTTTAGCGCGCCAGGCGCTTTTCGCTTTCCAAGCAGCCCGAGACAATGGCGGCCGAGGTGTCGCATTTACAAAAGTTTGAGCTATTGGCATTGTAAATGACAATGCCTTTTATTTGTGTTAATTATCAAAAAAGATAAATAAAAGGCATTGTCATTTACAATGCCAATAGCTTAAACTCTCGCAAATGCGAGACCTATTGCATTGCAAATGCTTGTTTTGCCACTTGCGGGAATGCACATTGCCTACAGTTTTGTGCCCTTCTGTTTCTGTTGCAGGGAGTTTGGGGCACATGTTTTGGTCTATATGAAATGTTCAACTCAGAAGTTGCATCAAGACTGAGCACAAATCATCTAGATCTTCCCAGATTGGCCAAGAAAGGTCTACTGAGAATGAATGACACTCTGTGTCCTGCCCCAAGCAACCACCCTTCCCACCTCTCACCCCCGTCGGTCCAGCTGCTGCTCAGAGCAGGCCTCTTCTCGTAGTCAGTGACAGGTTCGACATACAAGCTTCCAGAGCCTCTACCTTCTTGCCTGGAGATTGGGGACAGCGGAGTGTCTTTTACCTGCCACCAGAGGTGGTTGACATTATGATGTCAACTTGTCGCCCCTCCAGAAGGCGTAATCGTTTGTTATCCAATACTGGATCTTTCATAGATTCACATGCTTGAATCATTCCCCATCGTCGAAATGGGATTCCCTCTGTACCATAGTAAAGCAGTATGTATTAACTTAGCCTAAGCTAAAATGGCAGCAGGCCATGACATTTTATAGCCGATCTGTCTTTTTTAACAAAAGGACCAAACTTTAACTATGACCAATCAGGTTGTAGCACTCTCTAGTCACTCCCAAGAGAGGTTGATTTCCCCACATTTTCACTGCAGGCCGTGCGTGAAGGGAGTTTACCTGAGCTATGCTCAGTTTTCTCATTTGAAATCTTTTTTTTTTTTTTTAAACACAAATTTTATTGATTTTAAAAAAAATATCATCAAGGATTACTGGCATTGTCACAATCGGGATCATATACATAGGCATACATTTCTTACATGCTGTTCTCGTTGATGAGTATGTCCCAAATGTGAACATATGGTTCTAAGTTTTCAGTGCTATTCTCATATTCAATAGAATTCTGTCTTTTGACATATGAGTACCTTTCAATCGATATATTGCATCTGTCCTTTTAAGACTGCACAGTACCATAATCCAGTAATCATGCCTTGTGAATGTCAGATATATGCGCTATCAGGAACTGTTATAATGGTACGACACGTTGAATCAACGTAAAACAAAAGATGCTCAACTCTCTCCCCCACCCCCCTATAAGCTTGTTTGGTCTGGGTGGAATGATATGTATGTCTATCATGGAGAGGCCATTCACTTGTGGGGGGCTGAAGGTGGGGAGGAGGGGGGATGGGGGGGAAAGGGGGAGGGGTGATCACCAGTCCTGAGCAGGCGTCAATAGCAATCATCGCATTAGGTTGCCATCAGATGTGATGGGGTGGATCGTTTCACATATTCTCTAATCGTTAGTGGAATAAGCTTTAAAATGTTCTAATAGGTGGGACCACTCCATTGAAATTGGCCTGTATTCTTCCCATTGTAGGACCTTTCTTTCTGCCGTGGCCCACCAAATGACTTCCTCCTCCCATGCTCCCTCCCTCGGTGCTGAGTGGGATTTCCAGCGCTGTGTGAGCATTCTTTTGGCCAATATTAAGGAAAGATCAGTGAAGCGGCGCAGTACCACAGCCTTTTTAGGCTGAGCCTAGCATTGCAGCGCATGCGCTGCTCGCTTTGCGAGGCATGCTGTATTAGGGTATGTTTTAGAAGTGGAGTGGAAGCCCCGCCCATATATATTGGCTGGCCTCATCGTCCATGGTAAATGCTGGCTTCCGATTGATAATGAGGCTTCTTAGTCCCTCCTTGTTACCGCCCTGTTATACTGTCTCCTTGAATTAGTCGGTAAGCACTTTTTTTTTCTTTTTCATTCGCGCAATGGCGACAGCTTATTTTGGGGTCCGGTCAGCGCGTACAGGACGCAAAAAAATGGCCAACACTTTCTAGCTGGCCCATCTGACAGTGATATACTACACGCAATTCCGACAGAGCCCTCACCGCACTGATCCAAAGGGCTCTCACACTGGGTGAGACACGGCCTCTCCCCAAGCAACGCTGTGCATGTGAATTTCGCACATTATAAGGATCTCACTTGATGTCCTGGCTTATCTGCTGCTCCAGGCGCTGGCGCCGCTCCTCTATGGGGCTCTCCTCCGGGAACTCGCAGGGCGCGCTGCGTATCTCGCTGCTGCCAGGGAGCAGGAGTAGAGCTCCTGAGGAAAGAGAGACGCACGTGTCAGTCAGGGCGAGCAACAGCGCGCTTAAGACGGCCAGGGCGCGTGAGGAGAGAGCTTCAGACAGCCAGGGCGCGTGGTAGAGAGCTTCATAGTGTAATGGAGGTTTGAGGTAAGATTTCACCAGATGGTCAGGGCACGTGGGGGAGAGCTTCAGGCGGCCAGGACTCAGGGTGAGTTAACTTCAGGCGGACAGGGGTGAGAAAGTTCCACATGGTCAGGGCCCCAGTGTGAGCGGGCATCAGGCAGCCAGAGACTTCAGGTAAGAAAGCGGCCAGGGGGGTCGGGCCAGATAGCTCTTGTTGACAAGGGGGCGTGGGGTGAGAGAGCATCAGCCAGTAAGGAACCTGGTGTGAGAGACCTTCAGATGCTCACAGGCACGGGGTAAGAAAGCTGCACACGAGAGAGCTTCAGACTGTCAGATGCCAAGAGTAGGAACGCTTACGATGCTCCCTGACCTGGTGGTGAAAGAGATTCTAAATGAGGTTGTGATTGGGTGTGGGTAGCCTTGATGTAGATGAGGTGCAGTTTTAGACTGGGCTGGTGCAAGTGCAGGCATTGGAGGCTTGCGGGAGAGAGCGGGCAAGTACATCGGCCGACTCTGGCACGTTGCTCTCCTCCCTCACGCTGCCCATACTCTGTCCCTGCAGCTGCTAGCATTCCCACTAACAGACCAGCCGCAGCCCTTCTTGTTTTACTTTAATTGGGCCTGCGCCGTAGATAGCAGGCACGGTAAGTCGCCTAACGCCATGTGGTGTACTTTGTGAAATGTGAGACGGCCGCCTTACTGTTGCCAACACTGCTTGGAGTCCTGTCCATGAGGAGGAGGAGGAGGAGGAGGAGGAGGAGGAGGAGGAGGTGCGTGAACTGCGCGTGCCATTTCCGTTGTGTGGAAAAGTAATACGGCGGACAAGCAACTTTTTTATTTTTTATTTATTCACTTTTGTAACAATGGCGGCACGCCGCACTGCGTGCCCCCATTAATACAAAAGTAAACAAACGTTTGCCTGCTGTATTACTTTTACACACAACGGAAATGGATCTCTTCATAACGCAGCTATTAAACTAGCATTATCCCACTTGGAAACCTCTTTTAAATCGTTATCCACACACACATCATGCATATAGCATTAATTGGCAGTAGAACTTTAAATGCTGACCACTTACACACATAATTAATTGTACTTGTTAAGCCCATCCCCTGGTGACGCAACAAAGATAGGTTGCATGTCTAACACGCCATCGCCGCACCCCCCTGTTGCTTGGGTGTGTGCGCCCACAGGGACGTAGTCGATGTAATTAAGGGCGTGGCTTAAAACAAATAAGCTAAAAATCTGTGCTCCGCATAGCGTGCTGCTGATCTGGTATATTGCTGCTTCTGTGATTGCACTGGATGACCCCTTTGACATACAGTAATTGGCACTAAGCTTGAATGGTGTTATGCATATTCTAGAATGTGGTAGATTATGCTGGTGGTATGTGGGATTAATTGTGGGTAATGTTTTGATCTTTCATTAGCAGATGGTCTTAGCATTGTACAAAAAGAGACTCCTAGTTGGAATTACTCTTGTGGAAGGAAAAACCGAGGTGTCCATGGTGGTCTGTTTTTACAATGTTGCTTACCGCAAATTAATAAGTCATCTATGACTGTGAGCAAATAAATGCACCAGTTTGACAGTAAAGCATATGTTTAAATCGAAAACAGAAGCAACAAGCATTGGCAAAGGCGATAGGTCTGACCATCGCAAGAGCTATTGGCTTTGTCAATGTGCTTTAGCTGTGTTATACAGCAGCACAGCTGCTGTTCACCATGGCTAAAAGTTCGAGAAACAGGCATTTGCAATGTAATAGGTTTTGCATTTGCAAGAGTTTGAGCTATTTGCATTGTAAATGACAGCAATCAAAGGGGGACTGAGGGCTTTTGAAAGGTCCAGCATACGTGCCCTAATCAAAGTACAAACAACTAGGTATGCAGTTCCTAAGGGGGAGGGAAAATGAGAGGCGAAGAGGCGAGATCCGAGCAGGAAAAACACAGGTATCTAGCGAAAGGAGGGGAGGGAAAGTCCTTCCTTTCGGAATGAGGGCCCTCACACACCCAGCCCGCTGGGTGTCATGCTTCATCATCGGGCATGCTCCTCGCCGGGTCAGCGCTGCAATACCCGACGGGCACCCTATGCAGGGGCTCTTTGGCGGAGATCTTTTATTCCTTGCCGTTTGGTGCAGTAGGTGTAAGGGGCCTAGGAAGTGTAGAAGTGTAAATGTGTTGGTCGAGTAGACCATGGGAGTTAAAACGGGAATGGAAGAGTCTGGCAAAATAATTTTAATGATCCTGCCTTCCACCCTGAGAGACCGCATGAGATTGAGCGCAACACACTGCAGCATTATTGCAGAAAGTCGCCACTCCACTTTTTTAATATGTGGTAAACAGGGGAGATGTGGCCTGTTTTTGCCCGTGCTGTTGGCATGGTATACAGTAATTTTACCCAACGGCAGTAATTGGGGTGGAATCCCAAACTTTTCCATTGTCGCAAGCATATAAGACCAGCTTAGCGTATTGAAAGCTTGTCGTATATCTAAGGACAGACATCCTGTATTTGGAAAGTGATCCTGAGCCATGTTAATTAAAGGTGAAGAGACGAGGGATATTGAGGGAAGTACATCGCCGAGGTATAAAGCCACACTGATCTCTGTGGATCAGCCCGGGGAGGAGGGTAAGTAGACGTGACACCAATATCTTACTAAGAATCTTGTATTCTGTTTTGAGAATGGACAAGGCCTATAGGAAGAAAGGGCCATAGGAGGTTTGTCAGGTTTTAATAAGGATATCTGATAGAGACATCTAGCCGCAGATTCCTTAACTCAGAATATCCCCAGACTGGATCCGGAAAAAATCTTCAGCAGTACCTCTGCGCGCTGGGGGATGGCGTCGCATGGCTCTGTCCTGACTTTGTCCACGGATATGACGTCAATGGAGCCATATAAGTCTTCCCCCCCCCCCCCGGCACGCTGACGTCAGTTTTCCTTCTTTTACGCGTCCCAACGCGGATCTGGAGAAGCAGTTACCTCTGGCCTGTTTGTTTTCAGGCCTCCTAGACGCCTTTTGGCGCTTGGGAACAGTGTGCGATGCCTTCGGGCTTCAAGGCGTGTGAATCCTGTACGTGGCAAATGTCGGCGACGGATCCACACGCGATCTGTATGTGGTGCTTGGGAGAGCACCACGACTCTGAGGAGTGCGACGCCTGCCGACGGCTGAAGCCGAATTCCCTGCGGGAACATCGCATGAAGTTGCTGTCCTTCCGGATGTCCCGTTCGGAGTCCTCACTCTGCAGGTCTCCTTCTCGTGCTGGGGCGTCGGTTCGGGACAGGTCACGGAGTCGTTCCCGCGGACGTCGCTCTCCTGCCGCAGGTAAGCACAAGAAAAAGAAGTCACAGAGGTCGCCGACCTCACGTGACGACGGGGCCCGCTGCTCCCGGTCTCCGCCGGACACGGGCCCTCAGGAGTCGACCCCCAGTTACCCGCCATTTCCTGGGGCTGGGGCGACTAGGGCCCAGATGGAGGCCTATTATCGGGCCTTACTAGCCATATTTGGGTCACCCCCTCTCCCTGGCGCGCCTTCGGGCCCCACAGAGTGGGTAGGGGCTCAGATCGGGACTTCGCTGGCGGGTTCGCCCTCGGCGCCGGTCGAGCACCCTGATTCCGGCTCTGGAGTCGCTGCGACGTTGGGACACGGCCCGGAGGGGCATCCTATACGCACGTCCAAGCCTTCCATGTTGTCTCCGCACAGCCCTGTGAGGCTCCCTGCGCCAACGCCGGCTGAGGCTGCAGCGCAGTCCTCGACTCAGTCGACTCCGTTCCTCTCCGCAGGTTCCCATCTCGCTTGAGGTCGCGCCGACGCCGGTCCGATGCCGGACGGACGAGGCTCCTTCGGAGGTCATCGGCGTCGAGATGACGCCGTCTCGACGCCGGTGCCATCCCCGGCTGTTCTTCAGTTGGGGGAGGATGTGGAGGCCGAAACTGAGGAGGCCCCTGTGGGCTCGCCACCTCCAGGGTTGTTTCGCTGTCCCTCGGGCAGGAACCCATGCTCTGGCAGGGCCTTGGATGTCCTCTGGCTGTAGAGCCCCCACGGTTTGGTGGCCGAATTAGCCTCACGCCGTCCCCTACGGATGACTTGTTGTCGCCACCTCGGATGGCCACGGTGGCTAGTGCGGCTTTTGCGAGGGCGGTTCGCAGGGCTACGGACATTTTACAAGTGCAGCCACCCTCAGTCTCTCTGCCTTCTGATCCCTTGCTGGATTTGCTCCACCAGGGCACCGTGGAAGTGGAGCCCTTGTTGCCTTTTGGCGAGTTGTTATATGACACTCTTCTGGGTACTTGGGCGAGGCCCTCTACGGGGGACCTGGTGGATCGGGCTATTGCACATCAATATCGCCCTGCTCCAGATGACCCCGTCTGTTTGTCCCTCCATCCTAGGGCTCAAGGGCTGGTAATTCAGGCAGCTTCAGTCTCGCTGCCTTCTGCACCTCCATTACTCCCTCCAAAGTGGGAGCCTCGATGGTTGGAGTCGTGTGGCCGCCATGTATTTGCGTCCACCAGTGCAGGCCTTAGATTCCTGAACATGTCTTGCGTGTTTGCACGGGCTACTTCTGCCCTTTGGCACTCGGTCGAGCGCCTCCTTCCCTCTCTTCCGGAGGGTCCTCGGACTGACCTGGATCGGTTGATTCGTGATGGCCGGGACATGGCGCAATTTTCCATTCGGTCGGCCATGGACACCACTGATTCGATGGGTCGAGCTATGGCCAGGTCAGTTGCTCTGCGTCGCCATGCCTGGCTGCGCGATGGCTGTTTACCTGCCAATGTCCAGGAACGTCTTGGGGATTTGCCCTTTGATGGGGGTCACCTTGTTTGACAGACATGCTGACTCGGCGGTTCAGCGTCTCATGTCTGAGTTTCCATGAGTTCCATGGTTTATAGTCCTCGTTGTGGACTTTGTTTTTTAGTTGCAGTATTGTCACTGCCTTTTCTGGTGCTCCGTCTCTGGGTTCAAGACGCTCTTTCCCAGAGGGATTGTGCGGCTTTTTCGCCGTCTTTGTCCTTCTTTTGCTACAGCTGGCCAGCTGTTTCTGCATTTTTTTTTGGGGGTCCTCTGCCTACGAGCTCGTCTCAAGAGGTGTCCCTTGCTTTTATAGGGATGTGCCATACCCTATGTGGGATACTCGTTGTCTATTGTATAGCTGCTCTTCCTTGCACAGGAAGTTTCAAAGGCTCCTGCGGAGTCTTCTTCGGAATAATTATTTTCTGTCTATACTGCGGGTCTCCTGATTCATCCCGCTCTTTCTACGGTGGTAGGACGTCCCCTCTGGTGAGACCCATGGGTTTGGTGTGGGTCTCTCCTGGGGCTTCTGGGTTGTAGTCTACGGTTGCTCCGTAGCTCACCCCTGCCTCTGTGGAGACAGACTTCTCTGAGGTGTTTTTGGGTTTCTGCCATGCCTGGCTCTCCACTGCGTGTTCTTTCGGCTTCAGTGCTCTTTCTGCCGGTCTGCACGTGTCTTCGGGGGCATGTTGTTCCGTTCCGGAACAGTTTTCTTCCGTGTTCTGTGTGGATTCGACTTTTGTATACACACAGGATATGTTCGCTGTCACAGAGTGCCGGCGGTGTTCCTTGCGCCCCTGTCTTGGCTGCGTTCTCTTCTGGGCCATTTCTGGTGTGAGGAAGTGCTACTTCTTCTCTCATGGCTCAGGCCCTGTGGGATTTTTGCCTATAGGCAGTGGAGTGTCCGCCAGCTACGTCATTGCTGTGCGTTGCCTTGTTTTCTATTTCCATCTGCACTCCCTGGCAGGGACTCCGGTCCCTTTGATAATTGCCGCGCAGAAGGTTCGGTGCTTCTGCTACTGTTTTCTGACCCACTGTGGCCTAGTGGTTGAGCTCTCTGGCTCTTACTCCAAAGGTTGTGTTCCACTCCAGGTGTTTCACTGGTTGTGGGTTCTCAGTCTACGCTAAAGACGACATTGCTTTCTTTTTCTGTCAGACCTATGTCTGTATATTTCTCACTCATTCCTCGTGAGAGTAGTGGTCAATGTCCCTGCCTGTCTCTCGGGAGGCCAGGGTTCCTTCCCCGTTAAGGGGATGCTGTCGCTTTTTGGGTGTCTTGACATTGTTGTGTCCTGCGCTGCTTCACATCTGTGCCGTTGGTACCTCTTGTGGAGTCTCGCTTTTTACCTGGGGCATGCTCTTTCGTGTTTTTCCCCTTGCTTTTCATTTTTTCACAATTTGTTTATATATACGTCTCTATATATATGTGTGTGTGTGTGTGTGTGTGTGTGTGTGTGTGTGTGTGTGTGTATATATATATATATATGTGTTTTGAGCTATACCCACAGCGACGAGAGCACGCATACTAGGTTTTTCCCTTGCCATCGGGGTTTTTTACCCCAGATCTCTCTCGCTCTAATGGGAGCGAGCCCTCTGTGTCTCCCCGGTTTTGCCGGTTTACCTTCGCCGTTTCTACCTCTGGGTACGGTTGGTTGCTTGACTACCTGTTGATGCGCCCGTCTTTCTTGCCGCTGCATGGGTGTTGCTTATACTCCAATTCATTGGGCTTTGCATAGGTGTGGTGTAGTTCTCGTGGTACACACTGTCTCCTTGTGTGTATCCTGTCATCCACAAACATGTTCTCCTGGTAGTCATGGTTCTAGATATCTCGGCATGGTGACGTCTGTCCTCTCACCTTACCTTTTTCGGGATCCACTTTGATGTATGCTCAGTTTGTATGCTCTGACACTGTCATACGGTCTTGTCCCTTCTCTGGGACTGTCTATTGCGGATCCATGGGATCTGGTGCTCAGTTGAACTTCTTTTGCAGAAGTTTATACACTTTCTTCCATTATGCACTGACCTTGTTGGTTCCGTGTCTTCTTTTCCTTCCTGCCTAGACGAGGGAGGTCTCGTCCGTCCTCTTGACGGGTTGTGGTGCCTTTGCCTCCCCTTCTTATAGCTCCATTACAGAGCTTCATAGGTCTGCTGTCAGCCGTGCTGGCATTTGCTGTCCCCACCGTGTTTTAGTTACTGTTATTGACGGATTAGTTCTCCTTGGAACTTGGTGGGTTTCAGTCGCAGACCCTCCTCCAATGGGGTATGGCTTTGGTATCTATTCCAAGTTAAGGAATCTGCGGCTAGATGTCTCTATCAGATGAACGAGTTACTTACCTTCGGTAACTATGTATCTGGTAGAGACAGTCTAGCCGCAGGTTCCTTAACGCCCACCCCTCCTCCCTGTTCTGCGAGGATCTTTTCAGGTTGGGTTCTACCCACTTGCCTCCTTATAGGTGGCCTTTGTCTTCCTGTGGGGTGGTCTATTTCACCTCCCTCCTGGTTAGACTGGTTTATTCTGTATTTATCTGTTGCTTCTCCACCCATTCTCGTATTGGGTGGTGGGTTCCTATATCCTTTCACGCTCCCACACTCAGGTTCTTCCAGAGTGGGGATTAATCATGTTCTTTTTCCCTCCCTTCCACCCTCATCTATTTTTTTTATCCATTACTTGGGGTCTCTTTGACTATGCCGCAGTCAATTGATGGGGGTCTATTTGCCTATGCTCGGTCAATAGATCCTTTATACGGTGTGTGGTTGCACATTCTCTGTTGTTGCAGAAATGTGGTCTATTACCATTGGTCGTATTGTTCCGGTCTTGTTGCCCCCTTACAGCTACATCCTGTGGTTGCAGGCTGCCTATCGTTTACCATGACATTCATTTCCAATGCTGTTTTTCCTCATGGGAGGGCGTGGTTCTTCGCTTCTGCGAGACTGTTTCTAAGAGCGGATACTCTGCTCTCTCCCTTCAATCCCTTTCTTTATGAAGTACTCCTTCAATGTCATGCATGGGGTTGTTTTTTCACCATTTCTGTTGTTTGTCATTGTTTCGATGATTTTTTATCTTTTTTGGCACACTGTTCCCGTACTCTCACAGTTTTAAAAGTGGCTCCGCGTTGTGGCGCGGAAAAGCTTCCCAGTAGAAAACTGACGTCCGCACGCCGGGAGGGACTTATATGGCTCCATTGACGTCATATCCATGGATGACGTCAAGATGGAGCCATGCGACGCCGTCCCCCCGGCGGGCAGAGGTACTGCTGAAGATTTTTTTCCGGAGCCAGTCTGACGCCTGGGGATATTCTAAGTTAAGGAATCTGCACCTAGACTGTATCTCTACCAGATACATCGTTACCGACGGTAAGTAACTCGTTCGTCACTATCGCCTCCTTTGTCTTGGGAGGTAAAGTTCCCTCCTCTAGTGATGTGTCATATAATTATAGCAACTTTGGGACCAACTGTGTGGCATATGTGGAATAAAATGTAATAGGGAGCCCGGCGTTTTATTGCGGGCAAGTTCTTGGATAGCTCCTCGGATTTCCATTTGGGTAATTGAAGCTTCTAAGCCTGCAACATCTACATGCGGGACAACAGAAAGTGGTATGGATGCCAGGAACTCATCCGTAGCCTCCAACAAGGGCTGGGGAGGGGGTGCGTAGAAGTGTGTATAATAATCCTGAAACGCCTTATTAATTTCGATCTGTGTGGTAACCAGTTTCTGATCTCTAGTATGTACTGCTAATATCGGTGTGGGGGATGGTGGAGGTCTTATTATACGAGCTAGCAATGTGCGAGATCTATCAGCTTCTGCGTGCGAACGTATAGTATATGCGTTCAAGTCAATTAGCCGCAGGTGCTCTAGCTGTTCTGCATATTTAACCCTGGCATCTTGTAGCTTCTCTTCGGCCAGTGCGTCAGTCTGGGAAGCTACTTCCAGTGATTGTAATGCCGCCTCCTATTCTGTAATGTCTTGGGTGACCGCCCGTCTGGCACCCACCACTGCTTCCATTGAGGCCCCTCGAATCGTCACTTTAAAGGCCTTCCATTCTACGGATCTTGTTGTAGCCGTGCCCTCATGATCCTCCAAGTAAGAGGTGATTGACGTGGCTATAGTGCTTCTAAACACAGGGTCTTCCAAGAGTAAAGGCTGTAGGTGCCAAGTTGGAATCGGGGAGGGGACCCGGCCCCAGTTAATGGTCATTTCAAGCGGGTTGTGGTCAGAGATAGTCTTGCCTAAATAGGTGGTGTGCGGTATAGTTGGGAGTAGGTCCAGCGTGCATAGCAATCTAGGCGAGAGTGCAAGGCATGGGGGTGTGAGAAAAAAAAGAATATTCCCGCATGTTCCTGTTTCTGAGTCCTCTAAATTCCACCCTGCCACCCATTGGTGCAGGATCTTAGCCTTCTGTATCCTAATTGCTCCCGATAATGGGGGGTGAGATCGATCTAGCCCCACATCGAGGACCGCATTAAAATCTCCCTCTAATAGCCAGGGATACTGTGACCACTCCGCGAGGGTGATGGATAGGCAGGATAGAAATGCTTCTGCGCATATATTGACCCCAATACCACCCTTTTCCTGTCTAACATGCCATTTAATACAACATATCTACCTTGGTCGTCAATTTTGCTATCTATCAGGGAGAATGGGATCCCTGCGCGTATCCACACTGCCACTCCGCGGGAGAAGGCGGAATAAGCAGTCGCATACAATTGTCCCCTCTATCTTCTATGTAGTTTAAGGGTTTCAGTGGGCATTAAGTTTGTTTCCTAAAGGTATACTATTTGAGCACAGTGTTGGTGCAATTGAGCCAATATCCTGTGCCGCTTGTGGTTCAAGGCCATACCCCGTATAATCCAAGTGAAGAAATTGTATGATTTAACCAAAGATGCCATTAGGAGGCAGCATGCAAATCTGCAGCCCCTGACCCCCAAGCAGTCCCCTCCAGAAGCTGTTACCCAGACCAATGTCAAGCTTAACAAATACTTGCTCAATCGAGCCAACTTTGTTCAACCAAACTAAACCTTAAACGGTAACATGGTTAACTATGATCTAACAAGTGCCTTCACTTGGGTAGGCTACTAACGTGTGGATTATATGTAATAGGCGGTTCAACTCAGTACGAGTCGGGCCTCTGGGTTATATATCATGAAGTGTTGTAATATCCCAGAATTCATATGTCAGTACCATCGTGCATTGTGGGGACCAGGCCACCACCTTGCTTACAGAATATGTGTAACTTCTGGACAACTACAAATTAGGCGAGCAGGGCTTACTATCAATCCCAGAGCCCCTCCAAGGTGAACCAATAGAGAAATATAGAAAGATCTTAACCCTTCCTTCCAGTGGGGCGACAATACAGTGGTTCTCAACCCAACGGGTCATTACTTAGCTGTGTGGACACTGAGGGAAACAATGCAACACTCCCGTCTGACGTCGTCGCCGCTCCTGAGGGACTGGAGCTAATAGGTGGGCGGACAGTTCTCAAAGCAGATGCTGAACGGAGAGCCTCCTGTCTGCCCTCCAAGACCACTTTAGGGGATGTGGCCCCCGTCAGGCTGTCTTGTGGAGTTAGTCCTCTCCTGCGCGGGAGTCTTTGTGATTTCGGTTGCAACAGTTTTTGGCAGCCATTACCGCCTGTCTCCAGGAAATTTCTGTCCATCCAGTCCCAGGCACTCAGGCATTTAAAAAAAAAATAGGATCGCTGGTTATGAAGGATTTTTAATTTGTCTGGGAATAAAAGGGCAAACGTAAGGCCGGCAGCACAGACTTGAGATTTGACCTCCAGGAATGAGGATCGTTTACGCTGGACTGCCAGTGTATAATCTGGAAAGATTGAGATTGTTGTGTTATTAAACTGTAGGGGGCCGTTGTCTCTGGCCGCTTGCAGGAGTCGATCTCGGTCCCTAAAGTTCAGGATTTTGGCTATGACCGGTCGTGGATTTGCACCAGGAATAGGTTATTTAGTGGGTACTTGGTGCACACATTCTACTGTAAATAAATCCGACAGTCCTGTGGGAGCCACTTTCGTTCTGAGCTAGTCTTCTATGAACAACGTCGGCTGGGGGGCCTGCAATGACTCACTTGAAGCCGCTGGGTGGGGGCCTCTGGCCAGCAATAACCAGTGGGCCAACAACTATATCTTCAACTCTCGTGGTCGAGTTCAGTTGTCGAGGCCGCCTCACCCCCGGTGTATGTAGGTGCTTCACTTTCCAAATAAAAGATGCAGGCCAAGGGGAAAGGCGGAGAAATGGCAGTCCCAGGTAATGACCAGTCAATGCCTCTTCCCCCCCCCCCCCCCCCCCCCCCCGGAGGAGGCTTCAGACTGTGTTGCTGGATATTAGGGGGCCCTGTCCAGCCCTTGTTAGAAATCTTTGCGGGATGGTCTGCAGTTAGCAGGAGGCTTTACTATCCTCAAGCCTTCTGATTTCAGCACCCTGCCGGCACCGCGCTGCTCCCCGTTCATCGCCTCCCATGGTGTCTCAAGCAGGCCGTAAGATTCAGGCAGTACCCCCCTGGAAAGGGCGCAGTCAATAGGGGCCGACTCGCCCTCCGGGATGTGTGTGGAGCGGTCAGGGAGCCCGGGTGGGGGGGGGGAGGAGGGAGAGAGGAGAGAGGCAAGATTGTGATGCCTCGTCGCAGTTGACGCGGATGCTTGTTGCAGCAAGTGCTGCCTTACCCGTTGCAGCCGCCTCTGAGGTTGTGATAGGGGTGACCGCCGGTGTTCATTGCAGACGCACCGTTCGGTGTATGTCTCGCCTGCGGGACCGGAGATGGCAGCAGGGCCGATCCGCCCTCCAGACACCAACAGGATTCACTGGTGAGCGCCAACGGGGGTGAAGGGGGAGGAAATATGAAGAGGGATGATTCAGGCGCCGATAGCACAGGTGTAGGCCTCAGAGGGCGCTAGTCCGGCTCCGCCACAGCGCGCCTCTCCCCTCGATCATCCACGCCGGCACCTGGGGCCCCGATGGGTCTGCAAGAATTCATTGTTGAGCTTCACCCAGGTGAGGGAGGGTGAGTCTGATGTCGTCAGTACTTGCCACAAGCCTCGATGGACTCTGGTGGGGATACTGCTGCAGGTCTGCCCCCGATCCCGTCAGCGTTCCAGGCCCGATGGGGGGCAGAGCCTCTCCGTTGTGTTCTGCTCTGCCTATGTAGATGCTGAAGGTCTGCAGATTCAGGCCGCTCACCCGGACAGCGGGCCCCCCTCCTTTCAGCCACCTTTGTTCACACCGGCATGTAGGGCCCCAATAGGGGTTCGCCAAAGGGCGTCCACCAGGTGAGGGAGAGTCAGCCGCCGCCAGCTCCCGTCTAGGCCTCGGGGTGGGGGGGGGCATGGATGCCACTGCAGGTCCGTCGTCCTCCCTGCTACTCTCAGCAGCGTCAGTGGGCCAGGCCCCGCTGGGGCCTCTCCGCAGGGATCCACGCTCCCTATGCAGGGCGCCACTGGTCTGGACATTCAGGCTGCCATCCCGGAGAGTTTTCAGGAGCGCCCAGGCAATCTCGTCCTTAGTTAGTTGGCGCCAGTTGCAGCAGAGGCCAACAAGCGAGTCAGGGGCGTAACAGGCCTCAATGGCGCATGTAGTCCCACGGCCTGTCGGCAGAGTTCAGTGCTCCTGGTTGCAGTCGTTCACTAATCTGAAAGAAACACGTTAGATATAGATTCCTTACCTTAGAATTACCCCCAGGCGTCAGACTGGATCCTGAAAGTTTTCGTTAGCAGTACCTCTGCGCGTCGGAAGGTGGCGTCGGTCGGCTCCACGTCCGGCGTCGTGGTCGCCGGGATGATGTTGCGGCAGCTACTTAGACGCTGCCCTCGCACGCTGACGTCAGTTCTTTCTTTTTCCGCGCCAGCCAGCGCAGATCCGGGAAGAGCGGTACCTCAGTCATTTTTTGACTAACTTTTTTCTCAACGTCTTTTTCGAGTCTCCGACTCCGAAAGGTGCACGAGGGATGCCAGGATTCAAGGCCTGCGGTTCCTGTAGCCGACTGATGTCGGTGACGGATCCACACCGCGTGTGTCTTTTCTGCCTGGAGCACGACCCCGACCCCAAGTCGTGCTCAGACTGTCGGTTGTTGACGCCGAAGGCTTTGCGGGAGTGGTCCCGAAAGCTGCTTGAACGCCGACAGTCTGCTCCGCGCCGTTCGAGGTCCCGGTCGAGAGGGAGGTCGAGGAACCGGTCGCGGAGCCACCACCATTCAAGATCGAAATCATCGAAGTCTTCGCACTCAGGGTCGGGTAAGTCGAAGCACAACCAGACGAGGCCCGCGGGTGGTGCCCCTCCCGCGGCTCCGTGTGCGGAGCCCGAAGAGTCGACTCCGGGTTTCCCTCCCTACCCGGGGCGACTCCCGCCCAGCTTTGTACGTTCTACGAGGCGATGCATGCCATCTTTGGGCGGCCTGAACCTGCCGGCGTGCCTTCGGGCCCCGCGGACTCGGCTGGGGGGCTGGGACCTTCATTGTCGGCGGCTCCGGCCCCGCAGGCCCCCCCTTGGATCCAGGCCTGGATCCGTATCGGCGCCGGTTGACCTTATTACACCTCCGCCGGCGCCGCTTCCGACGGCACCACTACCCGGCCGGCCCACTGGCCAGCGTCGACCCCGACCTCCTTCCGGATGAGGACACGGAGCCGGACCGGCATCGAGCTGGGTTTTTGTGCCCTTGTTCACTCCTGGAGTCCCTTTTAGGCCAGATTGGCACCCAGGGGACGAGGAGGAGGATTGGGAGGGGTCAGGTGACCCTTTAACAGAACAGCTGGAACAGGACTGGAGAGAGGACCTGGGGGATGCCAGTGGTTTGGACACCTCGCCAGACCTTGGCATGCTGTCTCCTCCTACCGTGGCTACGGAGGAGGGAGCGTCTTACGCAGTGGTGTTGCGTAGGGTGGCCGAGGCTCTCAACCTCGAGCTTCCTACGGTGGCAGTCAGGACTAACCTCCTGACACAGGTACTTCAGCCGGCAGCGAGCTCTTCGGAGCCCCTGCTGCCTTTTAATGAAGCCTTCTCGGACATCCTTATGGGCACTTGGTCCAAGCCCACCACAGGGGCCCCTGTGGATAGGATGATTGCCCGACCCCACCGCCCGGCTTCGGGCGACCCCTTGTTCCTTTCCCAACACTCTTCCCCTGAGAGCTTGGTGGTCCAAGCCTCAACGTCCCAGAGCGCCTTCCCTACCGCACCCCCGGATAGGGAATCCAAGACGCTGGATCACTTTGGGAAGAAGTTTTCTTCCTCCAGCTTAGGGCTGCGGTCCGTAAACACTGCATGCCTCTTGGGCCGTTATTCCCACTCTTTGTGGGACACGGTGGCGCAAGTGCTGCCTCAGTGTCCGGAGGATGTCCGGACCGTGCTCTCCCGTGCTGTTGCTGAAGGGAGAGACGCAGCTAAGTTCGCCATTCCGTGTGGGCCGGATACCGCCGACTCACTGGGCAGAGCGATTTCCACGTCGGTGGCGATCAGACGCCACGCCTGGTTGAGGACGACTGGCTTTTCGGGGGATGTCCAGAACACTCTGATGGACATGCCTTTTGATGGCCGTTGCCTGTTCGGCGACAAGGCGGACAGTGCATTGGCGCGTTTCAAGGACTCGTGGGCTACGGCCAAGTCCTTGGATCTTTCCACCCTGCACAGTCTGCCTTTCGCGGGCACGGAAGGGGAACCCCACCACGTTCCCTTCAGAGCCACAGGCCTGCGCAGACAGTTTCATCCCAGCGCAGCAGGGGACGTGGGAACCAACGCCGTGGTTCTGGGGGCGGGCGGGCCAGTCCACCTCTGCTCCCTCCGCCGCAGCCTCCAAGCCCTCCTAATCCGACATTTCAGGGCCACCAAACACCAGTGGGCGGCAGGATTCGCCATCACCGCCCCCACTGGTGCACCATCACGTCGGACAGGTGGGTTTTTGCAAATAGTCCGAAGGGGCTACTCCCTCCTCTTCGAGGCTACCCCTCCCTCCATGCCACCCAAGTACCATCGCATATCGGAGGATCACCTGCCCCTTCTCCAACAGGAAGTTGCGGCTCTCTTGGCCAAGGGAGCCATTGAGCGCGTTCCTGTCCCAGAAGTAGGTCGTGGTTGTTATTCCCACTACTTTCTGGTACCCAAGAAGGACAAAGGCCTGCGTCCTATCTTGGATCTCAGGAACGTCAACCGCTTCCTCCGGAAGGAGAAGTTCAAGATGTTGACCCTGGCTCAGGTCTTGTCTGCCCTGGAGACTGGATGGTAGCGTTGGACTTGCAGGACGCTTATTTGCACATCCCCGTCCTGCCGGCTCACCGGCGGTTCACGGTAGGCCACGAGCATTTTCAGTTCACCGTGGCCCCCTTTGGCCTTGCCAGCGCCCCTCGGGTGTTCACGAAAGTGATGGCGGTGGTTGCAGCTCATCTGCGCAGATCAGGGGTTCCAGTCTTCCCCTATCTCGACGACTGGCTGTTGAAGGAGGGCTCGCCCCAGGCTGTTGTCTCCCATCTCCAGACTACGGCCGACCTCCTGCATTCGCTGGGGTTCTCCATCAATGCGCCGAAGTCGCACCTGATTCCCTCTCAGAAGCTCATCTTCATCGGAGCGGTTCTGGACACAACGCAGTTTTGGGTTTATCTTCCAGAACAGCGAGTCCGGGATATTCGGGCTATGATTCCGATCTTTCAGCCTCTATCCCGGGTTTCGGTCAGGCAGACCTTGAGGCTGATGGGACTCATGGCCTCCTGCATCCTGCTGGTCGATCATGCCAGGTGGCATATGCGGGCTCTGCAGTGGGACTTGAAGTTCCAGTGGGCGCAGCATCAGGGGAACCTGTCCGATTGCGTCCAGATCTCGGAGGGCTCTGCACGACAATTGCAGTGGTGGCTCACGAACCAGGATTGGGTCAATGGCAGATCCCTCTCCCTTCCCCAACCAGAACACACTGTGGCGACAGATGCATCCCTGCTGGGATGGGGTGGCCACATGGGAGAGGCAGAGATCAGAGGCCTCTGGTCTCCGGCGGAGTCCGGGCTCCACATCAACCTTCTGGAGCTTCGGGCGATCCGTCTTGCACTCAAGGCATTCCTTCCCTCTGTCCGGGGAAGAGTAGTGCAGGTGTTCACGGACAACACCAC
This sequence comes from Calotriton arnoldi, assembly GCA_963921515.1. NCBI lineage: Eukaryota > Metazoa > Chordata > Amphibia > Caudata > Salamandridae > Calotriton > Calotriton arnoldi. The sequence continues at coordinate 1,693,604 of CAWUFW010003305.1, forward strand.
TGCCATGTGGTACTGCAACAAACAGGGAGGGGTGGGGTGGGGTCGTGGACCCTATGTCAAGAGGCTCTGCGTCTCTGGACATGGCTGGAACATCAGGGCACATCTCTGGTGGTTCAACACCTGGCAGGTTCTCTGAACGCCAGGGCCGACGAGCTCAGCCGCAGGTGCATGATGGATCATGAATGGCGTCTTCACTCGGAGGTGGCGCAAGGTCTCTTTCAACAGTGGGGAGATATATTCGCCACCGAAGAGAACGCGCAATGTCAGCAATTCTGCGCGTTGGAATTTCCAAGGCTGCACTCGCGAGGCGACGCTTTTCGTCGCGAGTGGAGTTGCGGTCTTCTTTCCGCCTATACCACTTCTGCCCAGAGTGCTGAAGAAGATCAGGCGCGACCTGGGCCCAAGTAATTCTTGTGGCTCCGGATTGGACATGAAGAGTATGGTATCCAGAGCTACTCAGTATGGCCATCGATCCGTCTGCCTCTTCGGGAGGATCTTCTGTCGCAGCAGCAGGGGACGGTCTTCCACCCGAACCTGTCCAGCCTCCGCCTCCTTGCGCGGAGATTAGCGGCGGCAGCTGACGTTATTTGACCTGCCTCCCGAAGTCTGTGATGTCATCTTGGCAACCAGGCGTCCCTCCACTAAGACTGTATACGCCTGCCGATGGAACAAATTTGTGGCATGGTGTACAGCAAAGGCTGTGGATCCCCCTTTCTGCCACTCTTTCTGAGGTTCTCTTGGTCCTCCTTTCTTTGGCCCAGCAGGGCTCTGCTCTGGGCACTCTCAAGGGCTATCTTTAGGCCCTTTCTGCCTTTCTCAGGCTTCCTGATCAGCCTTCTCTTTTCAAGTCCCCTGTTGTTAATCGTTTCCTGAAAGGCATAACTCATCTCTTTCCTCCTGTTCCTTTCGTTATGCCTCAGTGGGACTTGAACCTGGTCTTAACCTTTTTAATGTGTGCTCCCTTTGAGCCACTTCATAACTGTCCTCTTCGTCTCTTGACACTTAATACTGCTTTCCTGGTGGCCATCACTTCTGCTAGAAGGGTGAGTGAGCTCCAGGCTGTTTCTTCTAAGCCTCCATTTCTGGCTATGCATCCGGACAAATTTGTCCTACGCACTCGTCCATCCTTTCTTCCAAAGGTGGTTACATCTTTTCATATTGGCCAAACCATCACTTTGCCCACCTTCTTTCCGCTTCCCCACCCTTCGAGAGAGGAAAAGAGGCTCCACCGTCTGGACCCAAAACGTGCGCTCTCTTTTTACCTAGACTGCACGAAACAGTTCCGGGTGGATGACCAACTCTTTGTTGGCTACGTGGGCGCCAAGAAAGGTCGGGCTGTACACAAGCGGGCCATCTCCAGGTGGGTCGTCTTGTGTAGCAAGGCCTGTTACTCTTTGGCTAAAAAGGAGCCTCCAGTGGGGTTGCACGCCCATTCCACCAGGGCGACGGCAGCCACCACTGCTTTGGGACGAGGAGTTCCTCTCAGCGACATCTGTCAGGCAGCTACGTGGGCATCGCTGCACACGTTCACCAAGCACTACTGCCTGGACAGCCAAGTCCGGAGAGATGGCTTCTTTGGCCGTTCTGTTCTCCAGGACTTTCTGGTGTGATCTTGGTTGGCAGACCCACCACCGGGGTTGGTATTGCTGGGGCATCTATTCTAAGGTAAGGAATCTATAACTAACGTGTTTCTTTCAGATGAACAAGTTACTTACCTTCGGTAACGATATATCTGTAAGAAAAATTAGTTGGTTTTAGATTCCTTACCGCCCCACCCATCCTCCCCGTTCTGCAAACTGATTTCTAGGGTTAAGGACATCCTTTCAGGGCCCTAGTTTTGTGCACCAGTGGTCAGTGTCTTGCATGGCTCTGTGTTTCTGGTGCGGAAAGTCGTGTACAGAACTGACGTCAGCGAGGTGTCTAAGTAGCTGCCGCAACGTCATCCCGGCGACCACGACGACGGACGCGGAGCTGACCGTCGCCACCTTCCGACGCGCAGAGGTACTGCTAACGAAAACTTTCCGGATCCAGTCTGATGCCTGGGGGTAATTCTAAGATAAGGAATCTATGACTAACTAATGTTTCTTACAGATATATCGTTACCGAAGGTAAGTAACTTGTTCTTTAGCTCAGCTCCACAGTTCCCATATGGGTGGTACTGGCATCATTTAATGTTGTCGGGATAAGACACTTACTGGGATATGTGGCGAATCGTCGTCCCAGGCACGGAGCTCGTCGCTAATGCGACCGCCATCTTAATCTGTTAGCCACACCCTCATTTGAAAGCTATTGCAACCTTATTATTCTACCATGTCTGACAGAAAAGGACTTCTTTGTCCATGTAAGACCTGTAGGAAATAGAGAGTGCATGTCGATGGCCCACGTAAGGACTGCATTTACTGCATTCCTTCCCAGCATGAGGTAAAAAAATGCAAGATCTGTTGCACTTCCCCTCAAAAACCCTAAGGGACCGGGAAGAGAGGCTACTTCTGTGGCTTCAGAAAAAAAAAAAAAAAAAGCCCAGAAATCATCATCTGAAGAGGATAGTGACACCTCTTCTAGGTCTCACAGTAGGGCTAGATCCCATGAGGGATCCAGAGGAGCCCAGAAAATCTATGAAGACTTCTCACCAGCCTCACAGCTACCAGTAAAAGAAGATTCAAAAACATTTCTCCTCAGAAACATCCTTTCCTGGTTCATCCATGCCATCTGCCAAGGGTAAGGTTCACCCTCATACCTCCTGTTATGAATAGTCCACGAGGCATAAATAGTCTTCCAAATCGGCCGTCGACACCGAGATAGTCGGTCGACCACCAGTACTACCATCTCTTCGAAGGGGAAAACGACGATGACGGCCACCTTCAGCTTTCCCATCGACAAAGATTCAGGCGGCGATGTCCTACTGACGCCTTCGTCGACGACTTTGCTGTTGAAGATGGTTCCACTGACGCTTCCGTCGACGGCGGTCCCGTTGACGACACCTAAGCAGGAAATCTACATCCTCCTGTCAACACCACTCCCGATGACTATTAAGCTTTCCAAGGTCACCAGAACCTTTTTACGCCCTGAAGGCACCTCACCCAGCAAGGTCTCTCCCCTACCTCCAAGTGACCTGTTGGTCATTGAGGATTATGATGATGACAGTGGCTTGCTTGTTCCAACCTACAGCCAGTCAGAGCTAAATGTTAAATGTCAGGAGGAAGATGAAGATTGAGGAGGAAACCCATTATTACCAGCAGTACTATCCTCCTCCACCAAGACATTATCAGCCCCACGGTTACTATTCCGACCCTCCCCCCTCAGCGGAAAACTTCACATCTTCCTGCTTCATTGGTACAGGACCCTCAGGCCATGCTTATAGACTATTGGAGGTGTTTTCGGCATCCCCCTGATCAACAGTCTGATGCCCCACCACAACCTGCCACCCCTCTTGCTCCAGCACCGCTCCCTCTGCCAGATACTCCTAGAATGACTCCTACATCTCCTGTAGCAGTGCTGCCTAGATATGATCCATCATCATCTGATGATGAAAGAGAAGAGGGTTAGATTCCTGACTCACAGCCGCCTTTAGACTAATGAGATGACTGCGTCTTACCAACACCATCCCTACGTCTGTACCATCCTTCCGATTCAACTCCAAAAGATATCCGAGGTTTCCACAACTTAATAGACAGAGCAGTGGTCAGATTTCATCTGCCTATGTCGGTGAAACAGTCTGACTGCCTCTTGTATGATTTTAAAGGGCAGGCAAGAAAGTCTGTACGCTCTATATCGATTTTGGACTACATATGGCAGGAAGGAGTCAAGGTTATGAAAAACCCTGCCACAGTAGCGGCTGTCCTCCCTTGCATTGACAAAAAGGACAGGGCACCTGAGGATTCTCCTGCATGTTTGACAGAAAATCCCAAACCTGATTCAGTAATCTCTCAGGCAGTGCTACGTACGTTTAAAAACCCATCTACTCCGATTTCGGCACCACCTGACAAGGATGGTTGCCGTCTAGATAAAATTGGCAAAAGATTTTCCACCATGTCCGCAATTACAGTGTGTGCAGCCAACGCCTTGGCGATTCTAGGCCTTTATGACTGCCAGATGTGGTCTGATGTCAGCTCCATCATGGACCTCATCCCTGAGAATAAACAGTTGGAATGCAAAGAAAATTATACTGAAGGGCGAGCGTACTTCATCTAAAATAATAGATTGTGCAGTGGACATCGCCTCCACAGGCTTCAGTCAACTGTCTGACGCAGCTGTGCTAAGGTGCCAAGGATGCCTCAAAGCAACCTCTTTTAGACCGGAGTGCCAGTCTAAAGTATTGGGTATGGCATATGACAGGGACACATTATTTGGCAAGCAAATTGATGATGCTCTACTTGCCATTAAGTCAAACCAAAGAAAGTATGCAGTTCCCAACAGGGCAAGGGGAGCAGGGTCAGCTAGGTAAGGGAATATTATCTCTTAATGGTGGAGGGAAAGGGGGATTCCTCCTTTCAGAATTAGGGCCCTCACACACCCAGCCAGCTGGGTGTCATGCTTCATCATAGGGCTTGCTCCTCGTCAGGTTGGCGCTGCAATACCCGACGGGCACCCTATGAGGGGCTCTTTGGCGGAGATCTTTTATTCCTTGCCGTTTGGTGCCGTGGGTATGAGGGACCTAATGGTGTAGATGTGCTAAGTGAATGGTCAATAGACCGTGCAGGGTTAAAACAGGAAATGGAAGTCCAAACAAAATAATTTTAATGAATATGGCTTCCAACCTGGTTAAAAAGTAAAAGTGGCGCACTCCTGATATAATGCGTCAGGATATCACGCTCTACTTATGTGGTCGACATGTTTCTTGCCTTGGTGTCAGAATGATCTAGCGGCAATTCATCAGGACCTAAAAGGACAGTTAATCTACACTAATGGTGGTGTTCTGGTTAAATGACCGTGATTTACCACAAAAAGCACCTCAAATGTGGTACCTGTAAGTACGATGGCCAACCTGTTGGGATAAAATCAAGATGAGTAAACAATAATTATAGTTCATCCTATATGCATCCCCTATAAGCTTCACCATGTACGGTGAAGGTGCAATTAAAATAGTGAAGATGCCTAAAAACATGCGTCGCGTAATTATGACGTGCGCGTGAAAAAAATTATTGCATACAAAACACACGGGCATAGTGTCCCGTACTATCAAGGTTGCTGAAAACAGTGGACTCACCCAAGATTGGTTGGTGACTCGCACCATCAACTCCCGGCAGATAAAGACACCTGGAACTTCCAGTGTCCTAAGAAACGGGAGGGTTAAAAATGGCGTAGATATAGTAAAATGTGAAATACACCTAGTAATGTGGTGTATGGATCAACTAGGCTTCGCAAGGATTGATAGGCAAACACTCGTAGGAAGGTAGTGAGCAGGTTAAAAACTGGCTCAGTCAGGAGGACGCCATGTTCCCCCTGGGAGGTTATGCCTCACCCCACCGGCTCTCATCGAGACTCGTCCCTCACTCCCAAAGTCATAAGGCAATGTGCCCAGAGAAAAGGTGTCTGTGACCAATGGGACAGAGGAAGCTGTGTCCGCGGTACGCCCCGGGTATTGGTGGTGAGTGAGCCCCCGGCGGTTCAAGGCGTGTCTGCTGCCTCGTGAATAACTGGTGCGAACTCACCTCGTTTCAGAGGGTCGGAGAATCAACCCCTGCAAGCTCCGAGTGACACAAGGAGCCAGTACTCACGTGGCGTCAACCGCGAAGTCGTCGGTGGACCTACCCATACGCTGCAGGGCCGGGAGGTACTGGCCATCCTTCTCGTGGCCTAGATGTAGTCCAGGTCGCCGGTAGCTAGTGGGAGGAGTAACCAATTAGCACACGTCGGTGCCCTGGAGCGCTAACCCCCCATGAAGATGCTAACTTGGCGGCCATCTTAGAAGTCTGTATGCCACATTATAGTGGTAATGTGGCAGCCATCTTGGAAAGTGTAATGTTGTACACATATCACGGGGGTGACTGAACCTCATACTGTGATGGTAAGTGTAATGAGGTACCGTGGTGGGGATAATTCTATCCATGGGCCAGGGGGCCGCGGCAGAGTGGTGGGCCGAGGATCAAAATGGTGGGGGTTGTGTCGATGGATTGGCCAGTAGAATGCTGGTTCTAGACTTGTCAAAGTTGACCCAAAATCGAAAGGTATACAGAAATACGTCTACTGCCGGGGGTATAATGATGCTTGTAAAGCCTGGGGAGGGTCAATTGTGCTCATGGAAAATGCCAAACAAGGGGTAGTAGTTTATCCAGGAAGTTCCTGTTAGCGGGCCCTTGTGGTGTGCCTGTACTGGTCATGGGGACAAAGATGTAAAAGTTGACCCAAGTATTACAAGGTGTGAGTCAGTAAGGACGAAGGTCCCTGGTCAGTGTAATAGCATTCTCATCTTCCCACTGTATATGTCTGATGGGATAGTAGTTGGTGAGGGCATGTAGCACTTCCTTGGTGGGTACTCAAATCAATGCTGGTGAATAAGGCATAGCTCCACGAGTAAGATTCACCCTGCAAGGAGGAGAGGGACCCAGTAGTGTGTAGTCATGTAGTGTGGTCCCAGGAGGGCTCTTATCTGTTCAGTGTACTCCAGGGAATGTCCTCATTGAGTCCCTGTTTGTCTGTGGCTAAACGGTGCACCCACCTCTGTTCAATCCTGAACAGAGCTCCTGCAGTTATTTTTGGATGGGCCTCAAGAATGACCCAGCGCAAAGTGTCTGGTGAGTGTTTAACTAGATCGAAGTGTGTGCACATCTTGGTGTTGACACGGTGGCACCTGATGTTACTCCTATGTTCCGTGATGCGGGTTTTGATCATCCTAGTTGTCATGCCAATGTAACATAGGTTACACGGGCAGGTGATCATGTAAATGCAGTTGGCAGTATTGCAGTTGGTGTGTCTTCCTAACTTCCATGTGAACATCACGGAACATAGGAGTAACATCAGGTGCCACTGTGTCAATACCAAGATGTGCACACACTCCGATCTAGCCCGTCAGGTATTGCAGCGCCGACCTGACGAGGAGCAAGCCCTATGAAGAAGCATGACACCCAGCTGGCTGGGTGTGTGAGGGCCCTAATTCCGAAAGGAGGGATCCCCCTTTCCCTCCACCATTAAGGGATAATATTCCCTTACCTAGCTGACCCTGCTCCCCTTGCCCTGTTAGGAACTGCATACTTTCTTTGGTTTGACTTCGATTGGGCATGTATGCTGGACCTTGAAAAAGCCCTTAGCCGCCCCCCTTTGTTATCTACTTGCCATTAAGACACATACTGATACTGCCAAATCCCTTGGTACCCTTCAATGTAGCAAAGTACCTTTTCGAGGAGCAATTGGACGTGGCTTCTCTTCTTAAAAGGGTGGATTTCAGCGCTCTCAGCAGTATCAGTCCTATCAGCCCAGTGTATCAACAGCAATCATACCACTAATACTCTACAATGGGTTTCTCCAAGCAAGGGCCTCGCAGAAGACCACCGTCTCAGAGCTGTGACACAGGTCGCAAACAGTGACCTTGTCCAGGTACTAGCTACTCAACCTTCCCATCCCCTAGGTGCGAAGATATTCAATTACCTCCATCAGTGGCAAACCATCACCTCAGACAGATGGGTATTGGACCTTGTCACCTATGGCCATACACTGGAGTTCACAGAAAAACCTCCAACCAATCCCCCAAAGGGAGCGCACCCCCTCGTCTTCACTTACTATGAAAGGAAGGGTTCTTAATGCTTGCCAAAGGAGCAATGGAGAAAGTTCTGGTTGCTCAAAAAAGGAAAGGTTTCTGCTCCCATTATTTCCTTATTTGCAAAAATCAGGAGAGTGGGGACCTATCCTAGACCTCAGGAAGCTCAACAAATGCCTGTGCAAGCAATCCTTCCGGATGATAACCCTTTCCGATATTCACTGTCTCAACAGCGGAGATTTCATGACATCTCTAGACCTGGAATACGCTTACTTCCATATCGATATCCATCCCAAACACCACAAATATCTTTGATTCACAGTAGCTGGTATCCATTACCAATTTAAGGTCCTCCCTTTCGGCCTCAAGTCGACTGGCTGCTAAAAGCTTCAACCCCAGGACAAGCTGCTCGAGCAACAAAAGCCTGTCTCTTGCTTTTTCTCAAACTGGCCTTCACTGTAAATTGGTGAAAGTCCTCCATCAGTCCCAGTCAGACTATGACATTTCTTGGAGCCGATCTAGACAGAATTCGGAACAAAGCCTTCCTCTCCCAGGACAGACAAGGGAGGCTAGCACGCTTGGCTAAAAAAAATCGCAAGAAAACAGTACGTTTCTGTCAGACTGTTCATGTCGCTCCTAGGCATGATCTTGTCTACAATAAGCTTGGTCCCATTGATGTGCCTCAACATGAGGCCGTTACAAGAGGAACTGCAACTCCAATGGTTACAGTCGGAAGGGTCTTTCGAGTACTTGATCTCCATTACTCCCCGGTTGATACCCACTCTGGCATGGTGGTCCCACAAACCAGATCTCTCTCTCTCTCTCTCGAATTCCCTAGTACTGGTTCCGGATTTCATCATCACCACGGATTTCTGTTAAGGGCTGGGTAGGCCATTTACAGGACCTTCAGATCCAAGGAAAGTGGTCCACAAGTCAAAGGTCTCTCCACATTAACAGCTTGGAGCTCAAGGCCATTTTTCTCACCCTGCAGGCTTTCCTCGCAAGCATCACAGATTCCTCCGCGCTGGTCCGTACCGACAATACGACCAGCATGTATTATATCAACAAACTGGAAGGAACTCTATCTCTAGAAGTTCAAGAGCTGTGGGGTTGGCTCACAGCCCACAGACTCCTTAAAGCCGAGCACGTTTCTGGGGTCCACAATACGCTAGCGAGTGCTCTCAGCATAACCAAGGGCAGTTGCCACGAGTGTGAACTGGACCAACTGCATTTGAGCAAGATATTCTTATTGTGGGGGAACCAGCACTAGATCTCTTCGCAACGATCAGCGATGCCTATTCTTCGCCAGTCGATTGCCTCTCTCAGGGTCGTGGGGGAATGCCCTTTCGATGTGCTGGTCCAGAATCTGTGTGTACGCTTTTCCTCCCTTCCCACTGATTCCGGGAAACGGCAGCGCTCCATCCTCATCTTGGTGAGATGGAGCGCTGCCGTTTCCTATCGATTGCTCCCAATTGGCCCAGACAACACTGGTTTTCTGAGCTTCTCCTCCTCTCAGAGACCAAGCCCATTCGCCTTCCTCCAGCGCCAACTCTCCTGACACTGAACCAGGGTCAGATATGCCACCCGAAGCCAGCCTCTCTCCACTTGCATGCATGTCTCCTGAATTCTATGAGTTTTAGAACTTGGATATCACTCATGAATGCAGGGATATTCTCTCTAAGACTGGAGTGGAAGGCACAGCCAAAACCTACAGACTAAAGTGGAAAAGTTTCCGTCACTGGTGTGAACAAAACAACTTCCACCCATTCCACGCTTCTCCAGAACAGATCTTACCTTATCTTTCTCTGGCAAAGTCGGGCCTAGTTTACTCATCAGTCAAATTTCATCTTGCTGCAAGTTCAAGGTACAAGAGCTCGGCACAAGATCGATCTCTCCGTTCTACAAGACTCATAAAACAATTCATGAAAGGACTCTTCAGAGCTTTCCCACCGGTGCGAGCTTCTCCTCCGGAATTGCATCTCAATGTGGTCCTCTCTCCATTAATGAAGCAGCCTTTTGAACCCATTCATAAGGCTAAATTAAAGTTTCTCACGTGAAAGGTTGCCCTTCTCCTCGCTCTCACATCTACTAGAAGGGTTAGTGAGATACAGGCCTTTACTACTCAGGAACCTTTTCTTAGTTTCTCAGATGATTTCGTTCTTCTCAGGACAAACCCGATGTTCATACCAAAGGTCCCACCTCAATGAGCCTGTCAGACTTCGAACTTTGTTCCCCAATCCATCCACACCGGCTGAGCAGGCTCGTCATACTTTGGACATCAAGCGCTGTCTCAAATTTTACATTCACAGAACTTAACTCATTCGCCAGACTGACCAGTTACTTGTAGGTTATGGCCAATGTCGTCAAGGCACAGCAGTGACAAAGCCTACGATTGCAAGATGGATCTGGGCAACAATTCAGTACTGCCATTCCAAAGCGGGCAAACCCTCAACAAGAAGAGCTTAAGCTCATTCAACAAGAGCAGTGTCCACTTCCGCTGCTCTGTGTGCAGGCATCCCACTGGGCAAAATATGCTGTGCTGCGACGTGGAAGAGCACCCACTCATTCATGCAGCACTACTGCCTGGAATCGGTGCAGAGAAGCGATGTAGACGAGGCGGTGTTACCCCATTTATTCCGATAAGGTGAGGCCCTTTAAATTGAGTTTATTTATGTTCAAATCAAATGTTTGTCAGGTATCGCCAGGGAAGAGCCCGTATCCCTGCGTGAACACTGACAATCGGAAGAGCTCGAACTACAATTCCCATCATGCTGCGTAAGCAGGAAGTAACGCGCATGCATGACTAAGTTTGATCCCAGCCGTCCGGATAAATGGGATCCGGGCCATCAAACGCGGCCGATTATTCTTCGGATACAGGCGGATATACTTGGACGGAAACCGGTCCGGAAAGGGTGCACATTGCTCCAAGCTGTTTTCTTTCGATTCAGCGGCTCGTATTGCCGTGAGGTAAACCGCACAGTAGCGGTTTACATTTGAACTGTACTTTGCACCAAGCTGGTTTTTTTCGAGCCATCGGCTCATATTGCCGTGAGGTAATCCGCGCTGTAGCGGTTTACATTTGAACTGTACTAAGCCACTCGTATTCCTCCATTGGCGAGTTTCCTACCGAAACTCATGCGGAGGGGACTATCGAGTGCAGTCTAATTCCTGCTGGGATTTATTAGGTTCCCTGTTGTGGAGCTACCACGTCTGGAGCTCGCAGGGGGGGCGCTCCTTGGGTCCCAGAGGAATTACGGACCGAGTGTCCAAAGAGTAAAGACCAGCTTTCATCCAGTTGGATTGAGGTTCTGGGAGTGCTGCAACTTCCTCTCAATCCTGAGTAACTGGAGTGAAAGTATTATCTACACAATTGAGATGCTATTGTTCGAATAGCATATTTATTTTTTGTCTTGTCTATTTTGTTTGTGCACTCAACAGGGGGTTGTGTCAGAACCCTAGAAGGACATTTCTCACCTCCCCTGTGATGCATGACAGCCCAAATAAAGGGGTAGGTAGGAAATTTCGAAATAACCTAATAGTGTCTCAGGAGGTAATAAGTTCTGTAACTAGTGGTATTTCTCCCCTTTTTATAGCCGTGCATACCAACACAATATTGTGGCAAGACTGTCTGACCATCTGGCTTATTAAATACAGAACGTGCCTGTCTTTTTCTTTTACAGGTATTGCAATATTAATACAGAGGGTGATTAAGGGGTAGAGAAAGAGAGAGGGAAGATAGGGTGGTCATTGATTGTGTTCTTTCTTTTTCAGTTCTCCCTCCAGGCTGACCCCTACCTTTCCTTTCCCCGCTTAATCACTTCAATAGTCTGTGCTAGTATAGCTTTCAGACTTGAAGCTATTGAGAGGTGGACCCATACTAGCATCACTCCAACCCTGAGGATACGGCTCACCTGACAAAATAATCACCCAAGAATTGGTGTCGTCCTGGTTGGTTTGATATAGGATGGCCACCCTCGAAGATGTCATAGCGGCTCTTGCGGCAGTGCAGATGGAGGTAACAGCGTCTCGTACTGAGACAGCAGCCCAGCAAGCAAAAGTTGATTGCATACAACGTAATCCCTTTGAGATAGGAGGTAGGTCGCAGTCTCCCACCAATCCATTAGTGGTAGAAGTACCTACTCCCATTCCGTTAGCACCCCCTGAGAGGTTCCATGGGGACCCCCATAAAGTACTGGTTTTCCTTACTGAAGTCCTGTTACATTTCTCCTGTAAACCTAAAGCTTTTGCCACCAATCAAGCAAGAGTAGCTTTTCTTATATCATACTTGGCAGGAGAAGCGGCACAGTGGGCTGTTCCGCTGGTATGAGGGGATGACCCCCTGCTGTACGACTGGGATGCTTTCAAAATACATTTTGAGAAAGTGTTCGATAGGAGATCAGCTTCGTTATCAGCCGACAAAGACTTACTTGAATTAAGACAAGGAAATAGAGACTTGGTGGTCTATTTGAACTTTTTTCGGAGGCTGGTTGCGGAAACTAACTGGCCCAGGTCCAAACAAGCAGCCGTCTTTTACCAAGGGCTTAAAGACGACTTGAAGGATGTCATCGCTCCGGTTGACCCCCAACCCACTTCATGCGAGGATCTAATCGATTAGACCTTACGTCTGGATCATCGTCTCAGTGAAAGAAAGGGGGACAACAAGAGAAGAGAAAAGACATCCGCGGTTTGAGCGATCCAAAATGTCTGATTCGACACCACCACATGAGCCCAGTGAGAAAGGGATGGTGAGAGCGTCGCTATCTTCGGAAGAAAGGGAAGCAAGATGGGGCTCGGTTTGTACTGCGGAAAGAAAGGGCACTTCATCCGTGACTACTTATCAAAACCCAGAGGTCCGCGTTCGGGTTATGGACCAACAACAGTGGTAGCCGGAGCGAAGATGCTGGGAAACTGAAGAGCTCGAGATCAAGTGAAGGGTCTCGCTCGAACGGAATAAGCATCCCTTCTATTTCCAAACTTATCAAACCCCGTCAGGAACATCTGTATATTCCCATCCAGATATACATCCAGTCCAAGTGGTGTCTGGTGCTAGCCATGATGGACTCCGGGTCTACGGGATGTTTTATGGATCAAACCGAGGCCAAGGAACTGGGTATTACCCTCCTAGAGGAGAAAATAAATACCCGAGCAAGGGTTTGCGGTGGATGGGAAACTCTTGGAGTCAGGACCAGCCTGCTTCATAACAGAAGACGTGTTGATCCTGTATGAAACCTCACATGTGGAGACCATATCCTTCAGTATTATCCAAGCACCACAATATGGTGTTATCCTGCAGAAACATAACCCAGAGATAAATTGGTCTGAAAAAAGACTGAGTTTAACCTCTAGTTATTGTCAGGAACACTGTCTACCCACCTTGGAACAACCAGCGAGTGCATTGGCTACTTCGCAGTCCATAGCTACAGCCGCAGGAAAAGAGATCACGTTGCCCAAGCAGTATCAGGAATTTGCGGACGTCTTCAGCAACGATATGGCAGACATACTGCCGCCTCATAGACAGTATGACTGTCAAATAGATCTTGTACCAGGCTCCACAGTACCTTGTGGAAGAATATGCACCCTAACAGAACCGGAGAATGAACACCTACGTCTATATTTACAAAAATATTTGGCGTTCGGGTTTATACACCATTTGAAGTCTCTGGTGGCCTCACCTTTGTTCTTCATACCCAAAGCCAATGGGGAGCGTAGGACTTTCATAGACTTCCGCGCATTGAATGCCATCACCGTCAGGAATCAATACCCTTTACCTCTGATTCCAGTGTTGCTGGAACAAGTTAAAAAGGCGGTAATATACACTAAGTTGGATCTTTATGGGAGCTTACCATTTAGTGCGCATGAGAGAGGGAGACGAATGGAAGACTGCTTTCAAAACCCGTTACGGCCTATACGAGTACCTGGTCATGCCGTTTGGGTTGTGTAATGCTCTTGCGGCATTCCAGTTCTTCCTTAATGACGTCCTAAAAGAATATCTACACAGGTACGTAGTAGTGTACATTGACGACATCCTTATCTACTCGGAGAGTGAAATAAGCCATATACAACACGTTAGCACGGTATTACACACCTTATGTAAACACTGGTTGTTCTGAAAATTATCAAAATGTGAGTTCCACGTCTCTTCTGTTGAGTTCTTGGGAGTGATGCTTTCTCCATATGGACAGGAAGTGGCGGTGGAAAGTACTAGCTGTGAAGGAGCGGGTGTGCCTGCAAACCGTCCGAGACGTCCAGTGTTTTCTGGGGTTCGCCAACTTTTACAATCCGTTCTCTCACTTGATGGCTCCTATAACCAAATTGCTACGCAAGAAAACTAAGTTTCTATGGAATTAGGAAGCTCAAAAGGCATTTGACGAACTCAAACAAGCATTCACCTCCGCCCCTGTTCTCGCCCATTCTGACCCCGAAAAACCCTTTATTGTAGAAGCGGATGCTTCAGAGGTGGCCGTGGGAGCGGTGTTGTCTCAACGTAACATAGCTACAGGACAACTGCATCCAGTGGCTTATATGTCCCGGAAACTTAACGAGGCAGAAAGGAATTATACAATCACAGAGAAAGAGCAACTCTCAATAAAAGACGCCTTCGTGGAATGGAGACATTGGCTGATGGGGCTAAACACCTTGTCACGGTTTTTACTGACCATCGCAACCTTCAATTAATGCGAGCCGCCAGGCACCTAACTCCACGACAGCTCAGATAGATGCTGTTCTTCACGGGATATAACTTTGTAGTAACCTACAGACCCGGGAGCAAAAATAAAAAAGCAGATGCCCTCACACGACAAGACACTGTGAAAGAACCGGAAGAGAGACTAGAAAGAACCATAATAGATCCGCAACAAGTGATATGCACCCTCCATTGTGACCCCTTCTTGAACAGTGTGGCTCGGGGAGTCCAGACGTTCACCTGGAGGACTTGGTTGCAGAGGCATCCAGATTGGCAGCTCAAGCAAGGGATACGTGGACATCAAGTGTTGGTACCCACGGAGAAACTAAGGCAACAAGTATTTCAATGATGCCATGAAGTCCCATGTGCAGGACATAACGGAATCGCAAAAAACAGAGATAGAGTGTTAAGTCAGTTCTGGTGGCCTAGCGTCCAAGCGGATGTGATATTATGGGTTAACCCGTTGCGTGCGTCTGTCGGCCAACGGCCGTCACGAGCACTACCTCTGTAGTGCTGCGAACGTCTGTTGGCCGACGCGGCCCCGCCCACTCCGCTAAACCGCCGCGCCGCGGCGGAATTGCCGCCGCGGTTAAAAGGTGTGAGATATGTACACAAAACAAGACCAAAACCATGAAACAACAAGGGTTGTTACGTCCCCTCCCTATGCCAGAAATACCCTTGGAAAACATATCACTGGACTTCATAGTGGGCTTGCCTGCAGATCATGGGCATACAGCTATCCTGGTGGTGGTGGACTATTTAACAAAGATGGGTCACTTCGTGGCCTGTAAACAAATCCCAACTGCTATTCAATTGGCCCAGTTGTTGTTAGTCAACGTGGTGAGGTTGCATGGTCTCTCTAGAGTGATGGTGTCAGAGAGGGGGGCACAATTCACGGCCGGGTTTTGGAACGTGTGGTGTGCCGCCTTGCGTAGGTCGGCAGCTCTGTCCACTAGTTTCCATCCCCAGACATCTGACCAAACTGAACGTTTGAATCAAACGTTAAAGCAATACCTCAGGTGTTATGTAGATAAGAATACAGAGGCTTGGGTGGAGTGGTTATGGTTAACGGAAGTGGCATATAATAGTGCTCTCACGCATCCCTCCACAACTCCCCTTTCTATTGCATGTATGGTTTCCATCCACGTTTCATTCCCTTTCTACACCCAGCAGATGCACAAAAAGTCCCCGAAGTCCAGGAAAGGGTTAACCTTATTCAGAAATTATTGAACAGTGCGCGAAACCATTTACAGCAGGCCAAGACAATCTATAAAAAACAAGCTGATAAACACAGAAGGCCAAACCCAGAGTACAAAAAAGGGGACCGAGTGTGGTTGTCCACCAAACACATTCGGTTCAAGAGACACAGCATTTTCAACCCCAAATTCATCGTGCCCTTTCAGGTCATTAAACAGATCAATCCAGTAGCGGTACGATTAGCTTTACCCTCCGCATACACCCAGTATTTCACGTGTCATTGCTAAAACCCTCTTACACCCCATCAAGAAAAAGCCTAGTCCTCTTTGGGTTAACGCAGAACAAGAATACGAAGTGAAAGCTATACTCCATTCTAAACTAAGAGGAAATAGGCTGTGGTACCTGGTTGCATGTAAGGGGTATGGTCCTTAGGAAAATTCTTGGGAACCTTCATCTGAAGTACACGCCCCCAGGTTAACAGGTTTGTTTCATCAACGAACCTGCAGAAACCCTGTCTCTGTCAGTGTTCTCCTGGGAAGGGATGTACTGTCAGGTCTCACCAGGGAAGAGCCCGTATCTCTGCGTGAGCACTGACAATCGGAAGAGCTCGAACTACAATTCCCATCATGCTGGCGAGCAGGAAGTAACGCACACGCATGACTACGTTTGATCCCAGCCGTCCGGATAAATAGGATCCGGGTCATCAAACGCGACCGATTATTCTATCGATACAGGCGGATATACTTGGACGAAAACCGGTCTGGTAAGGGTGCACATTGCACCAAGCTGTTTTCTTTCGAGCCAGCGGCTCGTATTGCTGTGAGGTAATCCGCGCGGTAGCGGTTTACATTTGAACTGTACTTTGCACCAAGCTGTTTTCTTTCGAGCCAGCGGCTCGTATTGCCTTGAGGTAATCCGCGCTGTAGCGGTCTACAGTTGAACTGTACTAAGCCACTCGTATTCCTCCGTTGGCGAGTTTCCTACCAAAACTCATGCGGAGGGGACTATCAAGTGCAGTCTAATTCCTGCTGGGATTTATTACAGATTCCCTGTTGTGGAGCTACCACGTCAGGAGCTCGCGGGGGGACGACGCTCCTTGGGTCCTAGAGGAATTACGGACCGAGCGTCCAAAGGGTATAGACCAACGTTCATCTAGCTGGATTAAGGTTCTGGAAGTGCTGCAACTTCCTCTCAATCCTGAGTAACTGGAGTGAAAGTATTATCTACACAATTGAGATGCTATGGTTGGAATAGCATATTTATTTTTTGTCTTGTCTATTTTGTTTGTGCACTTAACGGGGTTGTGTCAGAACCCTGGAAGGACATTTCTCAACTCCCCTGTGATTCATGACAGCCCAAATAAAGGGGTAGGTAGGAAATTTCAAACTAACCTAATAGTGCTTCAGGAGGTAATAAGTTCTGTAACTATTGGTATTTCTCCCCTTTTTATAGCGGTGCATACCAACATGATATTGTGGCAAGACTGTCTGACCATCTGGCTTATTGAATACAGAACGTGCCTGTCTTTTTCTTTTACAGGTATTTCAATATTGATACGGATGGTGATTAAGGGGTAGAGAAAGAGAGGGAAGATAGGGTGGTTATTGAGTGTGTTCTTTCTTTTGCAGATTTCCCTCCCAGCTGACCCCTACCTTTCCTTCCCCCGCTTAATCACTTCAATAGTCTGTGCTTGTATAGCTTTCAGACTTGGACCCATACTAGCATCACTCCAACCCTGAGGATACGGATGACCGAACAGTTTCAAGTTATAGTACATTCCTTCTTTGTTCTATTTGCATTCTTCTTCTAAACGTTATACACTTAAATGCTTATGTTCTCAACATATCTGTCTGGATATATAGAGGTATGTGTATGTTTATATGATATGTTCAAAAGGTCTTATTAACCTCTACAAAGTGTAATAATTTACCCACCATCCTAAGGGTGTCTCAATTATCTACAATGCTGCTTGCTACTCTGATTCAATCATGTGAATCTATGAAAGATCCAATACTCGATAAGAAAATAAGTTACTTACCTGTAATTGCAGCTATCCAGTATTGGTATCTTTCATAGACTCACATGTGACCCACCCTCCTCCCCTTAGAGGCAACCCTTATCACTAGGATTATTCCCACTTGTGCTTGAAAATCTGTGGAAATCAGCCTCTCTTGGGAGTGTTCTATAGGGTGCTACGACCTAATTGGTCATAGTTAAAGTTTGGTCCTTTTTAAAAAGGACATAGATAGTCTATAAAATGTCATGCCCTAGTGCCATTTTAGCCTATGCTAAGTTAATACATACTGCTTTACTATGGAAACATTGGACTCCTACTTCAACGACTGGGAATGATTCAAGCATGTGAATCTATGAAAGATACCAATACTGGATAACTGCAGGTACAGGTGAGTAACTTATTTTCCTACCTGGTGTGCAAATGAAAGTATGGCTCCTTTTAAAGCATGCCTTTTTGATGTTTTCCATTGTCGTTGCCTCCAGAGGGGTTGTGCAGTGTGCACAGTTAAAGGATTTGTTACTGTCCTGTTACCATTCACCTGATTACCTAATCAGTCATCTGTTCAAGTCCTCGATGATTATAAGGTTTCTGAAGGGGCTAAACTTCATGTTTCGTCGTGCTTCTGTTATGCCCTAGTGGGACCTTAATTTAGTTCTAACGTTTCTAATCAAGCTCATTTAAACCTTTGCACTGTTTTCAGTTGCAGCTTTTGACTCTCAAAGTAGGTTTTTGTTTTTTGGGTGGCTATCGCTTTGGCTTGGTGTGTCCATGAGCTGCAAGTGCTAGGTGTCTGTCTGCCCTCTACCTGCTTGGATCCAGACAAGCTGATTCTTAAGATTAAAGCTGCTTTCCTACTGAAGGTGAGTAACCTTTTTCATGTGCAGCAGTCCACTACACACAGTTTGTCCCTTAACCCATCGCACCAAGGAGGAGACGAGGTTACATCGACCCAACTCATATAGACAATCCCAGAAGGAATGCTACCACAATAATGTTAACAGTGTTATCACTTCTTAGGATTACAAAAAAAAGTAGGCTCATTCAACTAAATGACTCTAGTGGTTTTCTGAATTTATTTTATTTTTTTCTTTGTGCCCCCACTACTTTCTTCTCAACAGTATGAAGGAGTTCAGATCGAACGATCACCTCTTTGGGTATGTGAGCAACAAAAAGGCTACAGTGGTCCAAAAGAGAACACTGTTGAAGTAGATTAGTTGTGCACTTGCTAAAAAGGAACCTCCAGAAGGAATCTGGCTCATTCCACCAGAATGAAAGAGTCTACCTCTATACTGGCCAAAGGAGCACCTTTAGCAGAGACATGGGTTTCCCTTCATATATTTGCAGAGCACTACTGCTTGGATTTGGAACATAGAGGGTAGAAATGCGTTCAATCTGATAGACTTCTAGCTGCAGATTCCTTACCTTTGAATTTCCCAGGAGTCAGGCTGGATCCAGAAACTTTTGCTGAACAATACCCCTTGCGGTCGCGTGATTCCATTCGGCTCCGCATGACATCGTCAGCGTCGTTACCGTCGGTTATGATGTTGCGGTACCTATATAGGTGCCACACAGGCGCGCAACGTCAGTTCTTTTCTTTCCGTGCCAGTTAAGCGCCTATCTGGGAAGAGCTACCCCTCTGTCGCTTTTTGACAGGTTTTTTCTTGATATTTTGTCGACTTCTGTATTTTTCCATCATGTGCAAGGGATGTCTTTGAGGAAGACAGGATTTAAGCCATGCAGGGCCTTTCCCCGCACGATGTCGGTCACCGATCCCCACCTAATATGCCTATGGTGTCTCGAGCGCGACCATAAATCCGAAGTCGTGCTCGGACTGTCGAGCCATGGCTCCTAAGACCTTGAGGGAGCGGGCTGTGAAGCTCCTTGTGGCCTGACAGCCGACGCCGTCAAGCGAGACTGCGGAGGTCCCGGTCCCGATCGAGGAAGAGGTGGTCGTGGGACCGCTCCCGGAGCCCAAAGCCCTCTTCATCCCACTCGAGGTCGTCGGGACACTCTGTGAATAGGCACAAGAAGAAGAAGTACAAGCGGACTTCGTCTTCACCTCGAATGTCATCTGTCGACGAAGGAGGTAAGGAGCACTGACGCTCGAGGCATGGTTCTGCGGAGCCTGAGCCAGGGTCGACTTCACTCCTCCCCCTTTTCCAGGAGCCAGACTGACCCCGCTCAAATTAAAGAGTTTTACGAGGGCATGCGCCGCGTATTTGAGCGGGCTGACCCTCTGGTGAGCCTTCAAGCCCCGCAGGGTCGGGAGGGGCCCCGTCGAATTTGACGCTGTTGGCTCCGGCCACGGCGCCGGTGGGGCCTCAGGGATCTGATCCCGGCTCAGGGTCGATGCTGGTCGTGCCACCGTGACCACCTCCAGTGTTGGACCCGAAGTCGGTGCCTGCGGTGCTGCTGGTGCCCATCGGCGGTGCCAGCCTCATCAACACAGAGACGGAACGACGTCTGTTGAACCCAGAGATTCTATGTTGTCGCCTGAGCACTTTATGGAATGGGGAGGAATGGGAGCTGTCTATGGGCTCTCTAAATCACCACAATGACTGCAAAGCAGTTGGACTGGTATGGGTAACTTGGGGAAGCAAGTGGACTGGACACTTCTCCAGATACTGGCATGCTGTCTCCGCCTACTGTGGCTAGGGAGTGGGGGGCATCTTATGCCATGGTTGTTAAGAGGGCAGCTGAGGTCCTTGGACTGGAGCTGCCCTCAGTGGAGGTCAGGACTAATCTGACGGAAGTGCTTCAGCCTGGGGCTTCTACCTCAGAACCTCTTTTGCCCTTTAATGAAGCACTTACTGATGTCCTTCTAGGCACGTGTTTCAAGCCTAGCACAGGGGCTCCTGTGAATAGGACACTCGCCCGCTGCCATCGCCCAGTTTCAGATGACCCAAAGTTCCTCAGCCAACACCCCACCCCAGAAAGTTTGGTGGTGCAGGCCTCTACGTCCCAGGGCACATTCCCTTCCGCCCCTTCGGATAGGTAATCCAAGAGGCTGGATTCATATGGGAAGAAAATGTTTTCTTCTTCCAGCCTGGCCTTGCGGTCGGTGAATACCGCGTGCTTATTGGGCCGTTTCTCCCACTCCCTTTGGGAGACGGTTGTGCAAGTGCTGCCACAAGTACCAGAGGAGGCCTTGGATGTGCTCTCTCAAGCTGTTAAGGACGGAAGAGATGCAGCAAAATTCACCATCAGGTGTGGCCTTGATACGACGGATTCGCTGGGCAGATCGATTTCCTTGACAGTGGCCTTGAGGTGCCACGTCTGGCTTAGGACAACTGGCTTCTCGGGGGATGTCCAGGCAAATCTAATGGACATGCACTTTGATAGGACCTGTCTTTTTGGGGAAAAGGCAGATTCAGCCCCAGTGAGGTTCAAGGACTCTCGAGCTACGGCCAGATCCTTGGGCCTCTCTGCTACTCCTCGTGGCCAGTCTACCTTTCGTGGAAACGAAAGGGGTTTCCAGCCGCGTCAACCCTATCCTAGCCACCATCCTGCGTAGGCTTCCCAAGCTGTGTGGGGACGTGGACGCGGTTCATTCCAGCCTAGGAATGGAAGCCAGAAGTCGTCGGCCACCCTGCCCTCGGCAGCCACAGCCTCTGCAAGACCACACCACTTCAGTTGGGGGAAGAATCCATCATCATCTCCCCCACTGGAGGTCCATAACATCGGACAAGTGGGTCTTGCGGATCATTCAGGAGGGCTATTCTCTTCCTTTCCTTTCCTCCTCCTATTCTGCGAAATCAGGAACGGCTGACGGAGGATCATTTAAAATCGCTCCAGGAGGAAGTTAGTTTTCTTGGCCAAGGGAGCTATAGAAAGGGTCCCGGTTTCAGAAGTAGGCAGTGGCTGTTATTCCCTGCTACTTTCTGGTTCTGAAGAAGAACAAGGGGCTACGGCCCATTTTAGATCTTCGGACCGTCAATCTCTTCCTCAAGAAGGAGAAATTCAAGATTGTCACTCTGGTACAGGTCTTGTCTGCCCTAGACCAAGGAGACTGGATGGTAGCGTTGGACCTGCAGGATGCGTATTTTCACATCCCCATTCCGCCGGGCCACCTGCATTACCTGCAGTTCAAGGTAGGCCGCGAGCACTTTCAGTTTACCGTGCTCCCCTTCGACCTAACCAGCACACCTCGGATGTTCACCAAGGTGATGGCAGTGGTCGCAGCTCATCTGTGCAGGTTAGGGGTTTCAGTCTTCACCTACCTCGACGACTGGCTGTTGAAAGCATCCTCGCCCCAGGCAGTCGTCTCCCACCTTCAGACTACGGCGAACCTCCTGCATTCTCTGGGGTTCTCTATAAACGTGCCAAAGTCACACCAGACTCCTTCTCAGATGCTCCCTTTCTTTGGAGCTGTTCTGGACACAGTGCCGTTTCGGGTCTATCCTCCCAAGCAGCGAGTCTAGGATGTTCAGGCTATGATACCGAATTTAGGCCTCTATCCTGGATTTTGGTGCGACTGACTCTGAGGCTGTTGGGACTCATGGCCTCCTGCATTCTGTAAGTAAAGCATGCCAGGTGGCGTATGCGGGCTCTGCAGTGGGACTTGAAGTTCTAGTGGGCACAGCATCTGGGAAATCTCACCAATGTGGTTCAGATCTCAGAAGGGACTGCAAAAGATCTGCAGTGATGGTTGATGAACCACAATTGGGTCAACAGCAGACCCATCTCCCTTCCCCAACCAGATCTCACAGTCGGGATAGATGCGTCACTTCTGGGATGGGGCGGCCGTCTGGGAGAGGTGGAGATCAGGGGAGTATGGGCTCTACATAAATTTGTTGGAGCTCTGAGCAATTCAGTTGGCATTGAAGGCATTTCTTCCCTCTGTCATGGGGAAGTTAGTGCAAGTGTTCACGGACAACACCACAGCCATGTCGTACTGCAACAAGCAGGGCGGGTGGGGTCGTGGACCCTATGTCGAGAGGCCCTGCGTCTCTGGACATCCCTGGAACAGCATGGCATAACCCTGGTGGTTCAACACCTGGCAGGTTCTCTGAACCCAGGACGGATGAAGTCAGCCGTCGATGCCTAGCGGATCACGAATGGCGTCTCCAGTCGGAAGTGGCGCAAGGTCTCTTTCAGCAGTGGGGAGAACCTTGGTTATATTTGTTCGCCTCCGAAGAGAACGCACAGTGTCAGCAGTACTGCGTGCTGGAGTTTCCAAGGCAGCTATCGCTCGACGGCCCTTTTCGTCACGAGTGGAGCTCAGGCCTGCTGAATGCCTTTCCGCCCATACAACTCCTGCCCAGGGTTCTGAAGAAGATCAGGAGCGACGGGGCCAGAGTCATTCTTGTGCCTCCAGACTGGGTGAGGAGAGTCTGGTATCCAGAGCGTCTGAAAATGAGCATCGATCCTCCGATCAGGCTGCCCCTTCGGGAGAATCTTCTGTTGCAGCAGCAGGGGAGGGTCCTCCACCCGAACCTGTCAACTCTGCGCCTCCATGCGTGGAGATTGAGCAGTGGCAGTTGATGGCTTTTTACCTTCCTCCCGAAGTATGCAACGTTATTTTGGCAGCCAGGCGGCCCTCCACTAAGACTGTATACGCCTGCCGTTGGCAGAAATTTGTATTATACTGCACAGAAAGGTCTATTGATACTCTTTCTGCTTCTCTTTCTACTGTATTTTGTTCATTCTGACCCTTGCCCAGTAGGGCACTGCTTTGGGAACTCTGAAGGGTTACCTTTCTGCTCTGTCTGCTTTTTTGCGGCTGCCAGACCAGCCCTCTATCTTTAAGTCTCCTATTGTACATAGATTTCTAAAAGGGCTGGCTCACTTGTTTCCACCCACGTCCTTTGTTGTGCCACAGTGGGACCTTAATTTGATCCTCACCTACCTGATGTGTGCTCCCTTTGACTTTACACAATTGTCCCCTCCGGCCCCCTGGTTTAACGAGGCTTTAAGAGGGAAGAAACAAACACTGCGCCAGTTCGAGAGAGCCTGGCGTAAAGCATACGACCCAGGGGCTCTGTCTGAATACAAAACCGTGTTTGCAACCTATAAAAAAGCCATTATAGCCAGGAAAGCGGAATATTACGAATCTAGGATCCTGGCTGCCGACAACAAACAGAAAGAGACCTTCCGGATTTTAAAGGAGCTGAGGCAGTCACAAGAACAGAAATCCCCTGTCTGCCCTGAAGACTGCAACAAGTTTCAGTCCTACTTTCTTAACAAAGTCAATGACCTCTTGACGGACATTCACCACACTCCCGTCGTCCACTGTCCCCTGGTGGCGGACCCCACACCGCTCGCCTATGGCAAGCCCCTCACCGTCTTGCCAAAGCTCAACCATGACTCCCTGAGCCTCCTAATGGGCCGTGTCAAATCGGGGTCACCAGCGGACCCCTGTCCCCCTAGGGTGTTTCGAATGCCACTCCCCGGGGTAGAGAGCGAGGTCCTCAACTTGCTAAATCGGTCACTTGAAATTGGCCATGTCCCAACCAACTTCAAGGAAGATAGTCATTCCCCTGCTGAAAAAACCAGGGGCGGATACAAAGAACCTTAAAAACTTTAGGCCAATCTTCCAGCTTCCTTTTCTGGCAAAGGTGCTGGAACAGCATGTGCTGAAAACCTTATCACACCACATAGAGGAAAATCAGCTACTCCAAATGAAACAGGCAGGTTTTAGGGCCCACCACAGTACAGAACTGGTAATGCTGGCAGTGACGGACGAACTTAGGCTCATGGCCGACAACAAGAAGCCATGCGCCCTGGTCCTGCTAGACCTGTCCGTGGCATTCGACACGGTCAATCACGGCCAACTTTTGTCACTGATCTCGGAGTTGGGCATCCAAGGGCCGGCATTCCAATGGCTTTCGTCCTTCCTGTCAGACCGATCCCGAAGGATCCAATTGGCTGACCAGGTGTCTGATACCGGCGAGCTAACGTGTGGTGTCCCCCAGGGTTCGGCGTTGTCTCCCCTTCTTTTCAATGCCTATCTTCAGCCTCTGGTGGCCGCACTGACTCGCATGGAGTGCCAAGTTTTCAATTATGCGGATGATACCCAAATCATCATCCAGATTGACAACTCTCCCACGGCCCACGCACGGATGCAGAATATTCTGAAGTACACAGTCAACTGGATGACGGCCAACTCCCTCAAAATCAACCCCGATAAAACCGAGGTACTGACCATTACCACGGATATCAACCCTTGGAGTGACCTCTTCTGGCCACAAGAGCTTGGCACTACTCCCAAGCCAGCCCAAGTCGTAAAAAGCCTAGGCATAAAAATCGATGCCAAGCTCTCCATGTCTCACCAGGTATCTTCCGTGGTGGGAACATGCGTGGGCCTGCTAAGACAGTTACGGAGACTCGCCCCCCTTCTCTCATTCACGGCACTCCGAATGGCAGTGTCGGCAATGATCATGTCACGATTAGACTATGGAAATTCCCTGTATATTGGCCTCCCGGAGAAGCTGCTAACGAAACACCAGGTAATCATGAATGATGCTGCCAGACTGATTTTCAGGCTCCCAAGGCGGGCTCACGTCACCCCCCTACTGCAGCAGCTGCACTGGCTTCCGGTCAAGCAGAGAACCAGGTTCAAGGGTCTATGCATAGCCCACAAAGCCATCCACGGTCAGGCCCCAGCATACATTAAGGACCGGCTGGTAAACTATGTGCCAGGGCGGTCCCTCTGTTCTTCGGATGCCGACCTGCTGGCTTGCCCCCGTTTTAGTACTTCCTCCAAAGGGGGCAGAGCCTGTTCCACAATGATTCCTCAACTCTGGAACAAGCTACCTGCAAGTCTTCGTAAGGAACCCCCCCTCCCCCCCATCCCCCCCCCTTCAGGAAGAAACTAAAAACACTCCTTTTTATTGAAGCCTGGGGCTCAACCTAAGCCAAGTTTTCGATGCACACTCCTGCAGATGTGCCGAGGTTAGGATCTCTCTCATAGCGCTTAGAGACCTGTCGGTGATTATGCGCTTTAGAAATCCCAATTAACAATAACAATGACCATCAAAACAGCCTTCTTAGTGGCGATTACATCTACCCAGAGGGTGAGTGAGTTGCAGGTGTTATCTTGCTCGCCTCCCTTTCTGATGTCTTTTGCAGACAACGTTGTGACTCCCTTCCATCTGGGTCAATCCATCACATTGCCCACCTTCTTTGCTCCCCTGCATCCCTCTAAGGAAGAGGAGCGTCTCCACGGGCTGGACCCAAAAAGAGCATTGTCGTTCTATCTTGACCGCACGAAAGAGTTCAGGGTAGATGACCAACTCTGTGGGGTACGTGGGAGCTAAGAAGGGAATGGCAGTGCAGAAAAGGACCATCTCTCGGTGGGTCCTTCTCTGCATTAGGATCTGCTGTGCCCTGGCAAAGAAGCAGCTTCCTGAGCGATTAAGGGCCCATTCCATCAGGGGAAAGGCTGCAACTACGGCCTTGGCTCGTGGTGTCCCAGTCCTAGACATCTGTTAGGCAGCAACGTGGACATCATTGCACACGTTTGCCAAACATTACTGTCTGGACAATCAAGTCTGCAGAGATGGGCATTTTGCCCGTTCAGTTCTGCAGGACTTTCTAGTTTGAGGTGTTGGTCCACATCCCACTGCCGGGATGGTATGGCTTGGGTATCTAATTCAAAGGTAAGGAATCTGCAGCTAGAAGTCTCAATCAGATGAACAAGTTACCTTCGGTAACGCATTATCTGGTAGAGACTCTATCTAGCTGCAGATTCCTTACAGTCCCACCCATGCCTCCCCGCTGTGCGGACTAATGTTGTAGGGCTAAGGTTACTCCCCTGTTAAGGGCCCTAGTTTTGCACATGGCTATGTCAGTTACTTTGTGGCGCTGAGCTTCTGGCGTGGAAAAAACGAAAAGTACTGATGTCTGGGCTCCTGGGTGGCGCTTATATAGGTACCGCAACGTCATAACCGATGCTAACGACACCACAGACGTCACGCGGAGCCGAATGGAGCCACCCAACAGCGCGCGTAAGGTGATTGCTCAGCAAAAGTTTCCGGATCCAGCCTGACACCTGGGAAATTCAAAGATAAGGAATCTGCAGCTAGAGAGTCTCTACCAGATAATGCGTTACCGAAGGTAAGTAACTTGTTCTTTTGTGCTTGAAGATTTACTGATCTGAACATTCTTTCAGACCCACCACGTGGGAGGGGTTACTTCTGTGATATCTATTCAAAAGGCGAGACGTCTGCAGGTAGAAGTATCCGACAGAGGAAAACGTTATTTGGTGGATTCTATGTCTACCTGTAAATTCCTCACAAACACCACTCACCTCCCCATTCTGAAGGATAAATAACAGTGCACTACATATTCAGTTTCAATCAGTCGAAACTGATTTCACTCGCCTCTGCTTCTAACGGATGGGAAAAAATGGACAAGGAACTGCCACAGCGGTGGCACTTAGTGGCTGCAATGTAGTCCCATCAGCACCTCAACGACGTCTGAGGCAGGAAAGGTATTGCAAAAAAAGTCTGGCTCCAGTGTGTTGCTTGGGGGTATTCTAACGGTACGGAATCCGCAGGTAAATGGAGTACTCACCAGAAAGACCATTACCACAGGCAAGTAACTTTTTATTTTAATAAGGCGTTTCCAAAGGCTAGTAGGAGACTGATACAGAACTTAAAGTCATTGTGGGCATGACAACATGAGGATGCCTATGGCAAGATAAGATGGGGGGGGGGGGGTATGCTCAGTGGTCTTATAGTCATCATGTAGGACTCTGGGCAATCTTTCCATGGGCAGAATGTAAGGAGGAGATGCTACTGAGCAGTGCAAAGAGGTGGCTTTATTTTTCAGTGGATTGTCAACATGAGTTTTGAAGCCCCTCAGCTGTGATACATCACAACCCTATCAGATGTAGATTGATATTCTAATCAGGGGTTTGAGATAGTGTAAACCCATTTTTCTTTTGTGGCTGCTAGGATTTCCTCTAACAAAGAGTCTAATGGACGGGCAGGTTCACCATACATGCTGAAAATCTTCCAGCAGACAGCTGCCTCACCAACAGAGAGGGCTGGAGGTCGGGAAGAATGTATGCATTCTTGTGTGGTGTAGGTACCAGTCAAGCATCACCTTCTAATGTGCCTCTCTACAGTTCATGCTGGAGGACCCTTTCTTAATGTTATGCCACAGAAGTTCCACTTATCAGAGATGTCCATGGCTAGTGAGTCCCTTCACTTTGCCAAGTATGCCAGACTGGGCTGCGGTGGCGAGTCGATCAGAATATAGTGAACATCAATGGTCATGTACTTCAAATCATCTTCTTCTTCAGTGAATTAATCAAATATTGTTAGGTCTCTTGTCGCTGCTGCCCCAGTTGCTGCGTGCATCACCAATGTCAGCGCTGGATATAGTGAAACCTCACTCCTTTGTCTGGGCTGAAGTGTTTCTCGCTGGTTTCAAACATTTCATTGTGCCTCTTTTGAACAGGCTGGCGATCATAATGCTCCCTCTATCTCATTTGATAATTGGGCCCACCAGAAGGAATGGCGTAAAAGACTGGCTAAAGTGAATGGGGTTGTAGGGAGAAGGGAATGTGGTGAGCCTGTGGCACCTACACATATCCCAAACTGTAAGAACAGTATTTAACGCGGAAGTATATCTTCATCGGCCTATCTTCTTTCAGTCTCCATGGCAAGTCCCAAAGCGTCCGGCCTGCAAGAACCCTTTCAATGTGGGGAACTATTTTGCCTGTAGGCTGTATAGACCAGTGTATAAATTGCACAGATAAAATGCTATCACTAGAGGGTGTATAGCAGCCAGCTCTACCTGTAGGAGAAGAGCATTATTGACAAAGATTTAGTTAATATATAAGTGGTGTAAATGTGAGATAAACGTGTTGTCTCTAGTGTTGCCTGAAAGTTACCTCCACGTGCTTTGTAGTCCCAGGGCCTTAACACTTCCCCGCAATCCCTTGGAGAAAGCTCTCATTTTGCACGGAGTGCCTCCCTGGCCTGTCATCGTAGAGGTCCCACACCAGCTTGAAGTGTCCCCTTACCATATCGCCACTAGGGAACACAGCTAATGTGTCCAGGATTTGTTATATAAATACATCCTGGCCAGTGAGACATAGAGAAAATTCTTTATTCAATTATTTAAAAAATATTCATAATAGCACAGCAATACAGCTTGAATATTTAAGAAATATATTAAAAGACAAAGGTACACAATTATTGGTAAGCAAAACTTATTTCAAAGACCTATTAAGAAGGTGGTAGAACCAGATTTTCAAAAAGCAGAGATTGTGATAACTTAATGCTGACTTTAAGAAGCTCCCCACGGCTTTACATACAAATAGTGAACCTAACCTTTTTAAGAACGAAATACACCAGCCTTTTAAAGGATCTAACAGCCAGTCATCTATTACAAAGAGTATCTGGACCTACCCATGAGAGGGGCCATTTATTAGACCCTGTTTTTCCCAATGAGAGATTAACAATTCAAAACCCACTACCTGTCACTTAGTCAGACCACTTTCTCATTCCATTTACACTGGAACCCCCTAGAACTCTTTCTAATTATAAATCAGTGACCTAGAAAGATCACTCATAGTTGAAACTGCCCATTGAACCCTTGAACCAGGCTCTCGATGACTCACAACCTGCTCTAGGTTTAGATCAGACCACTGCTAATGAAAAAATCCTTCACTGGTTAAACTCAACCCTCCAGAAAGAGGAGAGATTATGGGGAGACAAGTAAACCGATATATCGAAATACCATCTGGGTTTATCAGATGGCAACTAAAAAAGCACAAGCAGCCTTTTTTTTTTTTTAGATTAAAATTAATAATGCTGCTAACTCCCCCCACAAAATGTTTCGCATAGTGAAATACCTTATAGAGCCTGCCTCCACCGGTCCCCCACCAGATCCATCAATGTTGCGATGCAATGATCTTGCGAGATTCTTTCAGAACAAAATACAGACCAGTTACAGTAGTTTTTCACAGTTCATAGAACCAGGCTCTGTCCATTAGAAGGAAAATGTGCCGGCCTCTACTGGGCCCATGATGATGGACTTTCCTCTCCAGACGTTAAAAAGTTTTACTGACATTTTTAGTAAATTCAAATCCGGCTTGCCCAAAGATCCGGCCTCCCTGTGCATTTTAGCCAAAGCAGTTGACCAGATTTCTCCATGCTTCTTTGAAATGGCAAATCTCTCTCTAACATCAGGATCAGTCCCGGCAACTTCGAAACAGGCCATGGTTAGAGCTCTATTGAGAAAGCCTTACCTATACCCACTTGAGTTAGGAAAATATTGTCCTATTTCCCTGCTTCCTGCAATGAGTAAAATCATAGAGAAACATGTAAATTCAAGTTTATCTGTAGTCTTAGAGTACTGCAAAAATTTGCGCCCCACACAGACTGGATTCAGACCCTACCATGGCACGGAGACTGCCCTTTTGACAGTAGTAGAAGAAGCCAAAAGGCTGCTAGACTGTGGAGGATCACCGGTTATGATCCTCCTCGATCTCAGCTCTGCGTTTGACACAGTAGTCATGATATTCTTCTAGAAAGATTGCAGAGCGTGGGAATCTCTGGCATAGCTCTCTCCTGGTATGAGTGTTTTCTTACAGATAGGTCCTTCCAGGGTTTTGATGGAGTATATACACCAGACACACTTCACCTGAACTGTAGGGTACCCCAGGGTTCTTCTCTGAGCCCCACCCTTTTTAATGTATATATGAGGCCTTTGACAGATATCGTCTTGCCATTTGGGTTGTCTATTGTTTCCTATGCAGATGATACGCAATTGGTCTTCTCCTTCACTCACACCCAAAATTCCCTCCCTTCTCCGCTAGGTCCCTGTCTTGAGAAAGTTGCTAGTTGGATGAGTAGTTCTTGCCTCATGTTAAATGGAGGAAAAACAGAAATAATGCTTCTCGGCAGTAAAATTAATGCCCCATTGAGTTTGGGGAGGCCAAGCTCAAATATACCCATAAAGAGGTTAGAGATGTGGCTGGACAATTCCCTTAAACTGGATGTCCAAGCATCAAAGCTAGCAGCCATTTGTTATGGTATGCTCAGGATGCTACGAAAAATCTTCCCCCTCCTTCCTTTCATTTCAAAGAGATTGTCTGTCCAGGCTCTGCTTCTCACGTGCCTGAACTATGGTAATTCTCTATCTGAGAGCGCCAAAGGACACAATAAGCAAATTGCAGGTGGTACAGAATGTGGCCGCCCGGCTTCTGTGCAAACTTCCAAAACATCAGTCTGCTTGACCTGTTTGAGCACCCTTCATTGGCTCCCGACGGCCGAGAGAATCAAATTCAATTCACTCTGCAGTGTTCATAGGGCACTCCGGGGTAAAGGGCCTTCGATCATTCGTCCCTTGGTACCGCTCTACCTCCCCAGCAGAACTCTGCGCTCTTCCAATGCACATTTGGTCACAGTGCCCTTAGTTCGTTGGGTAAAATATGGAGGTCGCTCCTTTGCTTTTAATGCGGCTAAACTCTGGAACAGCCTTCACGACTCATTGCGATCAGAAAGTAAGGAATTCCCCTTTTACTAATCATTAAAGACCTGGCTCTTCCAGAACAGCTTACTCTAGGTCCCTTTATCTGTCCTCTACCACACTATAAGCGCTGGGATGCTTAAGGGTAGCTATGCGCTATATAAGTGCTACATAGAATAGTGAGATAAGAGGCAAATTAGTTGTCATGTGTACCCTGTATGACGCCTAGATTCTTTTAAACCATCGAAAAACATTATAGCCTAGTAAAACAAACACTAGATGTTTTTGCACAGTGGTCATACTAAACTCATGTACTTCAAGGTGCTGTCATTTGTGGCGATGAAGAAAAAGGGGGTTTGCCTAGAATCACTCAGTCTAGTTATGCTGGGAAGCAAGGATTTGTCTCCGGTTTATTTGTGCAATTCAGCCACTACTTGGGTATCCATCTCTCCTGTTTTGCATCACAGCATATACATACACATGCTCGAACATCTTAGACCAAGAATTAATGCTAAAGCATTAACCTTTGATGCAAATCAGGAGAGATAGATATATATATATATATATATATATATATATATATATATATATATATATATATATATATATACCCATGTAGTGGCTGAATTTTACACACACATCCCCCCCTCTATCTTCTTCTTCTCTCTCTTCAGATCATTACAATACTGGAAAATTTAGCATTGGTGCAGGCAATTTTGCACAGGTGCACCTGTCAACAGTCCAAACTGACATTTGCACTAACAATTAGTAGCAACTTTTATTTTTGCACTTATCAGTAGGTCCCAATGTCCTTTTTAGGTCTCGCCTGAGCCAGCGCATGCGCTGCTCTGGCGAGAGTTTTAGTAAGCGGGTTTTGGAAGTGCAAACAGCAGTTTGCTGGCGACCAGCTTGCGTTCACGCGAGCGTGCACGCGCGATCAGGCGCCATATGGCTTCCCTCGCGATTACTTTTGCGGCCGCGTCAGTTTCACGGCCGCGCAGCCATTGCTTGTTTCTCTCTCTTGCCAGCCCTACTCATGGTATTTGGCCCCTTCCCGGAACTGTCTCTCGACATCTGAATTAAGCTTTGAGGCTCCTTTGCAGACGGTTGCTCTTTATGCTTCGCTGCGGGGATTTGCCTGCTATTGTTATTCGATATCCCAATAAAGTTTTATAACTCTAACTTTCCTTTCTTGTCTTCTCAATAAAGTTTTGGCGACTTGTATCCTCCCTTTTTGAACCGCCGCTTTTTCAGCTGTCCCAACAAAGCTTTTTTTCCTGCTCAGACATTTGAGCTTTACAATTCTGTCCATTATGCTAGCTCTGAGGGCACTTCTGATTTTTGTTTTATTTCCGAGGTCCGTATTACTTTTCAAGACCCGATTCCGAGGCTCCCCTCACGCGGAGTACCTCTTCACTTTCCGCATACCTTACTGGATGGGCAGAGTCTAGGCTCTGACAAGCGCCATAAACCAGGTGTCCCGGGCAGAGCTATTTTTCCCCTTCCCAGTTGCACGAACCGGCAGGAGGAACTCGTCACTTAGGTAAGATATTCTCTTCCTTGCACTCAGGCTCCGTCATGCTTTTTTGAATGTATTTCTTTACATACACGCACTACTCAACGGACTTTGAATCCCTGTAACCAGGGTCTTTTCAGTCCGGCAGAGCAGCACTTGATTGGGACGTATGTTCCACCCTGCATCCCCTCGCAGGGTGACCTCCTTACGGGTGGGGGGGTCGTCCCTTTGACGTGGGATATGACACGGGACCCCCACTGCCAGCTGCCCCTTTCCTTCACTGCACTTGGGCTTCGTTTTTGTCTTGATCGTTGGTCTCTCCATAACATCCCGGTAACTAGGGTCTTTGCCGTCCAGCCGATCAGCTTTTCATCAGGACTATTGTCCAATTTGCATTCGTCTACCGGGGCACCTATTCACGGCCAGGGGGCCTTCCCCTTGGTGCGAGAACCCTTGTTATTTAAAAGTGAGGCACTCAGTGTTTCCCTAGAGGTCTTTTTTGTGCAATACAGATAATAGTCCACTTGCCAAGGATACAGTTGGTACTGACTTATTTATTCCATTTAAATTGGCCCAAATAACGTGGCATCGGAGACACTGGCGCACGGTCACCGTTGTAGAAAAATAAATAACAAAGTTATTGTGACGGCGGAACAGTCGTTCTTTCCAGTTGCGATGTATCACGTTGTGTACAGAGTTGCATTTCCCGCCTCCTGGGAACTTGCACTGCAGCAGAACGTTGCTAGTTAAATCGCGAGTTCTGAATGGCTGTCTGAAACAAATTGAAAAGTCTTTGGTCCAATCAGAGCAGGGGACAATATATGCAATGTGGCATCATCACTCTTTGCCCAAGAGAGCAGAAGGATGTTAAAGTTGTGACTCGTATTGTCCATACATGCTGAGTTCCTTTAGCGCGCCCCTTATACCTCAGTATTTGACGTTTGCTACTATCTTCGCTCATTAACTTGAAAGCGCCATAATTACTCCAGCCTATTCAACCTCTAGTATGTATATTGCCGAACATATACTGAAGAACATATGTGCTGCTCTAGTATACTGCCATGTGACCCATATCTAGCATCGGGCCAGTGGCGCAATGGATAACGCGTCTGACTACGGATCAGAAGATTCCAGGTTCGACTCCTGACTGGCTCGGTAACTACTTTTAGCACTTTCATTCATTTAAATATTCATGTCGAACTAACTGCTTACTTAAAACAAGCATTGGCATAGCCAATAGGTCTCGCTTTTGGGCCCTTATAAGTGTTTAGTTATGCAGCACACTATCCTTGGTGCAACAACATCAACTGTTGCATGGCTAAACACTTATAAGGTCCCAAAGGCGAGACCTATTGGCTATGCCAATGCTTGTTCCACTGGTCGCAGCAAATGTCACTCTGTATTTGCCCTGCACGTGTGTATATCCGCCATGGAATAAGTGCAAAACTACCTGGTAGTAGACAGTGCACAGTTTTAGGAGTCCCTGACACAAACTATCATTGTTTTGATGCTTTTCTTGGAAACTGTAGACAAGTGGCAGTGATTCGTGTGCACACAGGTCAGTTAGTGGTGGATGTTCCTTGACAAGCGCCTCAGGTATCATCTAAATTTCAAGAATTGTCTACACTAGATCTGCTGCATTTTTTTCAGTGTTTTTTCTACAAGTGATTTTTAATTGAATTGGGTTATCTTTTTACTGTTTCTTTGGGCAGTGTGAGAATATATATTCCGACCATCAAGATCTGCTTCACAGATGTAACAGGCCTGGATTCTTAGCTGTATCTCTGAGACACACTGGAATTCTCGCTCCCAATCACTGCAGCAGGGAGAAGGAGTGAGAGTACCGTTGCTTCTCTGCTGCTGTCTGCCAGGCTTTGAGACGATGATTTATTGTTTTATCGGGGCAGATAAGCAAAAAATAGTGGGCATTGCGAGCCTCCTCAAATTTCACGGTAAAATCGTGAAAAACTGGAGGGTCTATCTTTTAAGTACAGGCATTGAGGTTGTTTATACAATAAAAATAACAATGGGGCAAAGACACAGCCCTGGTGAACCCCCCCCCCATCTAGTGCGTACGAGTCAGAGCATTCGCCCCTATATCTTACTGAAGCTATAACATAATTGTGTAAAATATGTACAAAATCGATTAAAACCTTGCCCAGTCCCATGCCCAATAAAACAAGCATTTGCAATGCAATAGGTCTCGCGTTCACGCGAGTTTGAGCTATTGGCATTGTAAATTACAATGCCTTTTATTTATGTTTTGGGTTTTAAAACATAAATAAAAGGCATTGTCATTTACAATACTAATAGCTTAAAGTCTCGCAAATGCGAGACCTATTGCATTGCAATAAAGGGCCTTCTCGACCGCTTGTTAGATTGTAAATATCAGAGGAAGAGACCGACCTGCGACGTCTTCAAAGTAGTGATAAATAGTGCAGTGAAGATGTGTAAGTGTTGTAAATTACACAGACACAAAGTGTGAAGTGAGTTACATATGATCCAAGCTATTAACACTAACAAAGCGCTCCAACACCTTTCGCTCTGTGATTACACTTTCGTGGCTCAAGAGGAAGAGTGGGAGGGGGGCTATTTCCAGCCCTCTCCGTGATTTGAGTGTGCAGTGATGCATTGCGTAATGTCATTGCTATGGGCGGGCTGTGCTTTATGGTAGGCATGGAGGGAGGGATAGTCTCGGCTGCAGCGCCGACCTCTTACAGTGCCCCTGATATTACTAGTGAGCGAGAGGCGCTGAGGTGGTGGTATTGGTGATGGTATTGGTATTGGTGGTGGTGGCATTGGTGGTGGCAGTATTGGTATTGCTGGTGGTGGTAATGGTGGTGGTATTGGTGGTAATGGCATCGGTGGTGGTATTGGTATTGGTGGTGGTAGTATTGGCGGTGGTATTGGTGGTATTGGTGGTAATGGTGGTATTGGTGGTGGTATTGGTGGTGTTTGTATTGGTGGTGGTGGTATTTGTGGTTGTATTGGTGGCGGTGGCATTGGTGGCGGTGGCATTGGTGGCGGTGGTATTGGTGGCGGTGGTATTGGTGGCGGTGGTATTGGTGGTGATGGTATTGGTGGCGGTGGTATTGGTGGTAGTGGTATTGGTGGTGGTATTGGTTGTGATGGTATTGGTATTAGTGGTGGTATTGGTGGTGGTATTGGTTGTGATGGTATTGGTATTAGTGGTGGTATTGGTGGTGGTATTATTATTGGTGGTGGTATTGGTGGTGGTGGTGGTATTGGTGGTGGTGGTGGTATTGGTGGTGGTGGTATTGGTGGTGGTGGTAATGGCGGTGGTGGTTGTAATGGTGGTGGTATTGGTATTGGTGGTGGTATTGGTAGGGGTATTGGTGGTGGTATTGGTGGTGGTAGTAGTGGTATTGGTGGTGTTGGTGGTATTTGTGGTGGTGTTGGTGGTATTTGTGGTGGTGTTATTGGCGGTGGTGGTGGTATTGGTGGTGGTGGTGATGGTATTGGTGGTGTGGGGTGGTATTGGTGGTGGTATTGGTATTTGTGGAGGTATTGGTGGTGGTATTGGTGGTTGTGGTGGTGGTATTGGTGGTGGTGGTATTGGTGGTGGTGGTATTGGTGGTAGTATTGGTGGAGGTGGTAGTATTGGTGGAGGTGGTATTGGTGGTGGTATTGGTGGTGGCGGTTGTATTGGTGGTGGTGGTGTTGTTAATAAAACAGGCTTTTGAAAACAACCTCTGAGGAGGCTTTAGTACAGATGGCATGTAACACAGATGTGCTGTTGTCAGCTTCAGCACATTAGCACAGGATTATGTGCTACCTGGAATTCACATGACTTAATTCGATAATCATCTCTAAATCCATTTTACTTGGGGAGGGAGGCGTTGAAACAGACACGAGATAATGCAGGGTTAAAGTGATTGAAAGTGGGCGCCCGTGTTACGGGGGCGCCGTGCTGCTTAAAAAAACACAAGTGGTTTCAGCTGAAGCAGCGCATGTCCGGCCTGCAGTAAGAGAAACTCATTAAAGTAAATAGTGCTTACAGACTAAATAACAGGTCTCGTGTAACAACTGAAGTAAAAGGGCCAGTCGCCATGGGAGGGTACAAATGAAGACAAGGCCGTACTAAGGAGGGACTAACAAGCCTATTAACTAATCCGAAGGCAGCATTTACGAAAAACAATTACACAAGCCAATGAAAAATATGGGCGGAGAGTGGGCGCGGCTTCTCTCCCATACTCTACTACAGCAGTCTCGCAGAGCGAGCAGTGCATGCACGCTGCCGCTAGGCTCGACCTAATAGCCCAGGGCTTTGACCGGTGCACTCGATAAAAGGCACTGTTGAGATCCATAAATGATAAAAACAGCTGACCCCTCTATGCAACAGTGTGTTTGCGGACTATTAGATGCAGGTTGAGGCATTTTCCTATTGTATCCAGACCAATCCTAAAACCATATTAATCATTAGATAGAACGTTATTATCCTCCATCAATCTTTGGATACTCTGTAAGATAACCAGACCAACCACCTTAACCTCGCAATCCAAAAAAGAGATTAGTCTTTAACAATGTGGTTCTTGCTTGTTGCCTTTTTTAAAC
Source organism: Calotriton arnoldi (assembly GCA_963921515.1). Classification (NCBI taxonomy): domain Eukaryota; kingdom Metazoa; phylum Chordata; class Amphibia; order Caudata; family Salamandridae; genus Calotriton; species Calotriton arnoldi. The sequence continues at coordinate 1,730,712 of CAWUFW010003305.1, forward strand.
ACTGGCACAATAACCAAAGTGAAAACAACAATTGATGGACAGAATGCAGAACAATGTCATACATTCACCCCAGTACAGCGATCTGGGCCTAAATCCATCGTTTTTTTGCTCACCATGCCATTCCAGTTTGAACCCAGCCATATGCAAATCAGTCTTGACCCTGTGCCCTATGGGAACAGTCCAGCCCGAACTGCCAGGCCAGGTCCTTCCTGGACTGGAAACAAGCATCCTAGGACCGGTTTCGGGGTTTCACTCCTCTTCAGCCAGGATAGCTTGACTCCAGTGGCATGGAGAGCACGGGACCCACGTCTGGGCATACCCGTCCCACTCGGGGTGACAATTGCAAAAACAACAATTGATGGACAGAATGCAGAACAATGTCATACATTCACCCCAGTACAGAGATCTGGGCCTAAATCCATCGTTTTTTGCTCACCATGCCATTCCAGTTTGAACCCAGCCATATGCAAATCAGTCTTGACCCTGTGCCCTATGGGAACAGTCCAGCCCGAACTGCCAGGCCAGGTCCTCCCTGGACTGGAAACCAGCATCCTAGGACCGGTTTCGGGGTTTCCATGCCACTGGAATCAAGCTATCCTGGCTGAAGAGTGGTGAAGCCCCGAAACCGGTCCTAGGATGCTTGTTTCCAGTCCAGGGAGGACCTGACTTGGCAGTTCGGGCTGGACTGTTCCCATAGGGCACAGGGACAAGACTGATTTGCATATGGCTGGGTTCAAACTGGAATGGCATGGTGAGCAAAAAAACGATGGATTTAGGCCCAGATCTCTGTACTGGGCTGGACTGTTCCCATGAGGCACAGGGTCAAGACTGATTTGCATATGGCTGGGTTCAAACTGGAATGGCATGGTGAGCAAAACAACGATGGATTTAGGCCCAGATCTCTGTACTGGGGTGAATGTATGACATTGTTCTGCATTCTGTCCATCAACTGTTGTTTTTGCAATTGTCACCCCGAGTGCGACGGGTATGCCCAGACGTGGGTCCTGTGCTCTCCATGCTACTGGAATCAAGCTATCCTGGCTGAAGAGGGGTGAAACCCCGATACCGGTCCTAGGATGCTTGTTTCCAGTCCAGGGAGGACCTGGCTTGGCAGTTCGGGCTGGACTGTTCCCATGAGGCACAGGGTCAAGACTGATTTGCATATGGCTGGGTTCAAACTGGAATGGCATGGTGAGCAAAAAACGATGGATTTAGGCCCAGATCTCTGTACTGGGGTGAATGTATGACATTGTTCTGCATTCTGTCCATCAACTGTTGTTTTTGCATTTGTCACCCCGAGTGGGACGGGTATGCCCAGACGTGGGTCCCGTGCTCTCCATGCCACTGGAATCAAGCTATCCTGGCTGAAGAGGGGTGAAACCCCGAAACCGGTCCTAGGATGCTTGTTTCCAGTCCAGGGAGGACCTGGCTTGGCAGTTCGGGCTGGACTGTTCCCATGAGGCACAGGGTCAAGACTGATTTGCATATGGCTGGGTTCAAACTGGAATGACATGGTGAGCAAAAAACGATGGATTTAGGCCCAGATCTCTGTACTGGGGTGAATGTATGACATTGTTCTGCATTCTGTCCATCAACTGTTGTTTTTACAATAACCAAAGTGAACCATGAAGATGATAATTTTGAGATAGTCTGAATTAATGGCATTGGTGCTTACCGGCACAAAATTCCAGATTACTTTTGTAAAGATCCAAAGGGATCCCAATAGGGCCTGGGGCCTTGCATGGGTGGCTCTCTAAAAGCGCAATGGTCACCTCCTGTAACTCAAACTTGATGGATCGAGGATAAGTAGGTGTAGGTATGCCAATATCGGATAGAGACTTGTAGCCGCAGATTCCTTACCTCAGAATATTCCTCAGGCATCACACTGGATCCGGAAAATCTTGAGCAGTACCTCTGTGCGCTGGTAAGTGGCGTCTATCGACTCCGTGCCGGAAGTGACTTGTCCGGTGCCTATATAGGCGCCACCCCAGCACGCTGACAGTGCTTTTCTTTCTGAAACATCAGCGCAGATCTGGAGAGAGCTATCTCAGTCCATTTTTTGGACAATTGTTTCCGATGTTTTGTCAAAATTCTTTTGAGCTTTTGCTCCAAAGTGCAAATAAGGAGGTCTCCTAAAAAATCCGTGGGGTTTAAACCCTGAGGTTCCTGTCATAGACAGATGTCTGTGACAGACCCCTACCTGGTTTGCCTCTGCTGCCTGAAGCTGGGCCACGACTCCAAGGCCTGCCCCGACTGTTGCGTCATGAATCCTAAGGTGGTTTGGGAGCATTCCCTGAAGCTATTAGTCGCCCGATGACAATCTACTCCGCAACGCTCCAGATCGCAAGCCCGCTCATGTAGCCGTTCCTGGAGCTCATCATTGCGCTCGAAGGCATCGTTTGCTAAGTCATAAAAATTCTAGGAAGTTGAAGTGTTCTTCAACTTCGCTGCGCCTGTCCAAGTCTTCAGACAAGGTGTGGAAACGATGCCACACAGCGCGTCAGTCGCAGAGCCGGAGTATGGGTCCACTACATGCCTTCTAGAATTTCCCTGAGCCGGAGCAACCCCCACCCAGTTAAAGGGGGTTTATGAGGCCATGCACCTCATGTGGGTGGGCCGACCCCCTATGCAGCGCCTTCGGGCACCATGGGTTCTGCAAATGCCCCCACTAGATTCCCACTGGTGAGTTTGCTTTGGCACCAGTTGGCTCCTTTGAATCCGTTCCTGGGTCTGCATCAGCACCAGTTGTGAGACTGCAACTTTCCCCAGAGCCCGTTCCAGTGGTGCCGTTCCCATCGTTATACCTGACTCCGATACAGAGTCAGACTGGCGTCGCCCGACATCAACTCCAGCACTGGCCAGAATGCAACTTTCCGAGTCGGAGACAATGTCTACTTTTTTTGATAGGCCTTGTGGAGAGTATGATTTGGGAGGATCTGAGGATCCTTATGGTTATCCCAACCCCATGGAAGAGCCTGAAGATAACTGTCATGAGGAACTGGCAGATGCCAGTGGTTTGGACACCTCCCCAGACACTGGCTTAGTCTCTCCTCCAAGATGGCTACGGAGGAAGGGGCTTCATTCTCCATGGTGGTGAGGAGGGCGGCTGGAGTCCTGGACCTTATGCTGCTGTCCGAGTCTTGACAGAGATGCTTCAGCCAGGAGTTGCCCACCACAGGACCTCACCTCTCTTTTAATGAAGCTCTCATGGATGTCCTGCTCGGACTTACGCCAAGCCCTGCACAGGGGCTTCTGTGCACAGGGTGATTACCCGCTGCTATCGCCTCGCTCCTGGGGACTCAGCTGACCTCACCCAATACCCCACTCTGGAGAGTCTGGTTGTCCAGACATCCACATCCAAAGTCAACCCTGGTGCGTTCCCTACCACACCACCTGATAGGAAATCCAAGAGGCTAGAACCCTTCAACAAAAGGATGTTCTCTCTTGCCAGCCTTGCACTGCGGTCAGTGAACCCACACATGCCTCTTGACTGGTATTCCCACTCAGTTTGGGGTTCGGTTGCGCAAGTGTTTTGCCTATGGTATCCTAGGAGGCCCTAGCTATCCTGACCGAGGCTCTTACTGATGGCAGGAATGCAGCAAAGTTTACCATATGTAGTGAACTGAATATGACCGACTTGCTAGGCAGAGCGATTGCCACAGCAGTTCCACTCCGTCGCCACACCTGGCTGAGGTCTACTGGCTTTTCGGGGGATGTCCTGGCATCTCTTATGGACATGGTGATAAGGCAGATTCGACATTCAATCGTTTTAAGGACTGCTGGGCAACTGCCTGATTGCTGGGACTCTCCCCCCACCAACCCCACTTTACCTTTTGCCCCTTTCATTGCTATGGTAGGGTCTACCAACTGTTTCCATTCATGCCCATCCACCACAGCCAACAGGCTCCCAGTCTTTTCATGGCTGCGGATGCGGTTCCCCACAATCCCTGTGGGACCAAAGGTCAGAGATCTGCCCACTTCCCCAGCAGACGCTGCCTCCAAACCCCTTTAATTTGCCTTCTCGCCATCACTGGCAACTGGTCGGTGGCAACATCATGCACCACCGTCCCCGGTGGCAGTCCATCATATCGGACAAATAGGTGCTTCAAATTATTCAGCAGGGTTAAGCCCTTCATTCACAGAATCCCCGCCGCCCATGCCACCATCCTTAGATTGGCTGACGGAGGACCACCTCTCCCTGCTGCGTCAGAAAATGCAAGCTCTTTCCTCCAAAAGAGCGATCAAGAGGGTGCCGACATCAGAAGTAGGTCTTGGCTGCTATTCCTGCTATTTTTGGTGCCAAAAAAGGATGGAGATCTTCGCCCTGTACTAGACCTGCACCCCCTCAACTACTTCCTTAAAAGGAGAAATTCAAAATGCTCACATTGGCTCAGGTCCTGTCTGTTCTGGGCGCTGGAGATTGGATGGTAGCATTGGACTTGCAGGGTGCCTATTTTAACATACCCATCCTGCTGGTCCACAGAATTTACCTGCAGTTCACGGTGGGCCACAAAACACTTTGTTTGCTGTGCTCCCCTTTGGCCTCACCAGCACCCCTTGGGTATTCTACAAAGATGATGGTGGTGGTTTCAACTATTCTGCGTGGGTCAAGAGTTCCAGTCTTCCTATACCTTGACGACTGGCTGCTGAAGGTGGGCTCACCGGAGGCATTAGTCACCCACCTCCAGACTACAGCGTGCCTCCTGCATTTTCTGGGGTTCACTATCCACATGCCAATGTCCCACCTGACTCCCTCTCAGATGCTCCATTTCATCTGAGCTATTCTGGACACTGCCGTTTCAGGCCTATCCACCCGAACGGAAAGTCCAGGATATTCAGGCTATGATTCCGATGTTTCAGCCTCTATTATGGATTTCGGTGAGCCTGACTCTGAGGCTGCTGGACCTCATGTCCGTCTGCTTCCGGCTGGTAACACTTTTGCTCGTATATGAGGGCTCTGCAGTGGGACCGGAAGTCCCAGTGGGCTCAGCATCAGCGAAATCACTTCAACCTGGTCCATATAACAGAGGGAAGTGCAAAAGATCTGCGATGGTGGCTGACAAACTACAATTTGTTCAGCAGCAGACCTCTCTCCCTTCCCCCACCCAAGCTCACAGTGGTGATAGATGCATCACCGTTCGGTAGAAACATCCGTCTGGGAGAGGTGGAGATCAGATGACTCTGTTCTCTGGCAGAGTCTTGCTATACATCAACTTTTTGGAGTTGAAAGCGATCCGCTTGGCATTGGAGGCTTTTCTTCCTTACATCAAGGGAAGGCTAGTTCAGGTGTTCACGGACAACACCACCACCATGTGATACTGCAACAAACTGGACTGGGTCAGATCATGGACCCTGTGCCAGGAGGCTGTCCTCTGGATATGACTGGAACGTCAGGATATTTTCATAGTCATACAACACCTGGTGGGCTCTCTCAACTCCAGGGCAGACATACTCAGCCATCAACGCCTCGCAGATCACAAATTGCTTCTCCATCCGGAGGTAGTGCATGGTCTCATCCGCGACTAGGGAGATCCTTATTTAGATCTATTTGCCACTGCCAAGAACATGTAATGTCAGCACTTCTGCGCACTGGAGTTTCCAAGGCAGCTCTCGCTTCGAGACGCACATCGTCTCAAATGGAATTTAGGCCTCTTGTATGCCTTTTGGCCAATACCACTCCTGCCCAGGGTTCTCAAGAAGACCTATTGACCTGCCTTCCCCTCCTCGAGTTTGGCTCAGCAGCAGGAGGGCAGAATCATGTTGCTGGTCAGCAGCAGCCATAGTTTGCTGTCCGGATCTAAAAGACAGGTACCGGGAATACTGAGGGCCTCCAGGAGGAGCTTTACAGTGCCTGGAATCATACCTCCCAACACCGTTTACGGTGTTAGGGTATGATTCCAACATGTACCTGAGAACGCTGGGTGGATGATCAACTCTTTGTTGTGTTCATCGGAGCAAAGAAAAAAAAAGCTGTAAAGAATCGGACCATTTGCAGATAGATTGTGCGCTGCATTAAAATCTTGTACACATTGATCAAAAACCAACCACCTGAGGGCTTGCGGGCTCCTTCCACCATAGCCAGGGTTGCACCTTCTGCATTAGCTCATGGAGTTCCTACCCCCCTTCTTGGTCTAATCTGTTCTCAGACCCTCCTCCTGAGAAGTATTACTTGGGTATCTATTCTAAGGTAAGAAATCTGCAGCTTGAAGTCTCGATCAGGTGAACAAGTTACTTCCCTTCAGTAACGCCATATCTGGTAGAGGCTCTATCTAGCTGCAGACTCCTTATTGACCCCAATTCCTCCCCCCACCACCCTCCTCGTTTCTGTGAACAGATTCTTTCGATTTATAAGGCCCCTGTAGGTCCTTAGTGTCTGCACACTGCTTAATTGGCTTTCTACCATGGCTCCGTGCTTCTCACATGGAAATATCATGAAAAGAAACTGATGTCCATGCGCTGATGGGGCGCATATATATGTACTGCGCACTTCTTTTCCGGGATGAGTGACGCTGTCACAGAGCCGATCAAAGCCACCTACCAGAATGCAGAGTAACTGTTGAAGATTTTTGTGATCCAGTCTGATGCCTGGGGTATATTCTAAGGTAAGGAATCCACGGCTAGATAGAGTCTGTACCAGATAAGGTGTTACCAAAGGTAAGTAACTTGTTGATCCAATGCTAAGTGGCCCTCAGGTGGTAAATTGACTTGAAATGTTCAACCCAGACATCTGCTTTAATGTGTGTAGCAGGGCTGACTTCCGCGTCTGTATTTAGTGTTTCTGACTTAACAATTTTCCAAAACATGCTTATATCTCTAAGGGAACATAAACTAACCAACTTGTCATATGCTTCCTGTTTTAACGTCATCCTCCTTTTACTTACAGCATGTTTATAAGTGGCTCTGCAGCACTGAATACTATCTTGGTCCCTGGTGTTGCTATTTAAGGCTAACTGTAAGTGTCTGTTAACTGCCCTGCAGTTCTTATCGAACCATCTGGGCTGATCTGTATTATAATTACTCTCTTGGGCAAGCAAGGCATTCTTAAAAATAAGGCCAATATCTATAAAAGCTTTAATAATTGAATGGTCGTATTCCAAGCATTTGCTTACTAAAGGTATGTTAGCCCCGATATTGTGGTTAAAAATTGCATCATATCAACCGTCTTCCAGCGTGGCCTGAGCTCCTTGTGTCGCTAAGCCAGTAGGGCCTTTCTTAGTGATCATCGATGTGTTATTTAATAAATTGAATATTATGACGCTGGGATTGTGGTCACTAAATCCGTTGGCCAAAGTACTTCAGGGCTGCGCATAAAGTGAGATTATACTAGTGAGAAAAATATAGTCAAATGTGCTCCCACTGCCCATCCCTATAGAAGTCAGAATTGGGTTACCTGTTTGTCGAATAATTTCAGCTAAACTCCATAAACAAATGCCTATGTAGTTTATCCCGCCCCTTCCCCATCTTCAGTGTCAGGAAGCGAATAGGATAATGTCTTAGGATACCCTAGTGAGGGGTTGAGGATGGTTGCTTTAGATCTAAGTTTTACATTGCAGTCCACCCCAATAAGTAAGTTAAAACCACAGACAGTCGAATGCCCTTTCTCTAAGTACCCCAACAACTTTAAATAGGGTATCAATACTGACCTGCTTATCTTGAGAGTATACGTCATTGTAAAAGATTTTAAAGAAAAAAAAAAAAAAAAAATGTAGAATACAAAAAACGTTGATTCCTGGACGTAGAAAGGGGACTACAGTGACCTTGATCTCCAGAGATACCTTGAACTGGGTTGCCAGGCCCCCCCACCACTACCCGAAGTGAAGGGGATGGCGGACAGGCAATAACTAAGATACCCAGCCCATGTAGCGTGTTGCTATAACCAGGTTTCCCTGCAGTAAAATAACGTCATACTTGCAATTCATTTTAACTGGTGTGTCTGTTGGTCCCTGTTAACTTATCTGTAAGATGTAACCGCATGATGACCAATCCTCATCCCCTATTTTTTAGGCTAAGCCAGCTATATTCCAGCACATCAAATTCACTGCAAAGGTGTGGTTGACATTGTGAATTTGTGTGAACCTTCCCTAAAGCTATAGTAGACTAAATTTGCATGGGTGCTTTTTGGCCCTGTGGGTATAGGCCCGATGCTTCATCCGGCTTATTCGCCTCCCTCGCTTTCAGTCCTGTTGGTTCAAATCAGAGAGTACAGTCAAACAACTGTATGTGGTGAAAGGATTAGGTAAAGTAGGAGTAGGTAAGGGTCTTGCGCCGGAGACCGGAGCAATGTACTTGGAAGTGGCTATAAAAGAAGCCCAAAGGTAGTACATGGATTAAACATCTAGGACGGGGATATGACTGGAGTTTCCGACCTAACCTAGGAGACTTAAAACAAATCAATATGCACTCTCCCTTGTATCTTTTGGCGAGAGGTCCTACCCAGGCCACTCTCCTTGCTAATAAGTGGTTATAGTCAGCAATGTTGTAGTCCGAGTTCCTTATGAGCCAGTTACATACTTTATTCTTAAGCTGGGATGATGAATAGCTTTATTGGGAGAGAGCACAGGCATGTTAGCTAGATTTACTGCATAGGGGCAAGCATCTGGAGGGAGATGAAGGTATGGCAGCGAGGAAGGCAATTCATTTTTACTGGTATCTCTTTTGGCCCATAGGCCCTTGTTAACCAATGATCTATATGATCCATCCGTAGATACTATTATGCGTTTGTTGTTATCTAAAGGCTCCTCCCCCTCATCAGTGGCAACCAAGAGTATCTGAGGACCAGGGTAAGAGCTAGCATGGGTGTGGCCAACCAAGAGCTTACGGGCGGCCAACTTTGCTGAGGGATATTTGACCTGGGAAACAGCAGAAGCTGGGGTTGTAGACAGGCATCGGGCCATCTCTTCCCCTCCTAAGGTTGAAGTAAAGTTTCGAGTAGGGCTGCAGTAAAGCTTCGAGTAGGGCTAACTCCCAAACTCTTAATTGCCCCCTCTATATGACATAAAGCACCACTGAAGGGCTCAAGCTGGACTCGATCACAGATTTTAATCTTGCAAATATAGTGTCCCAGCATTTAGAGCTACATGTTTTGTGCTTGGTCATGCTTTTGATGTGCCTAGGGAAGAGGCTTACATGGAAACAATTCTTATGTACAATTAAACATGCGCCTATGATCTCAAAGAATAGGAAATCAGGCCTGGCTTAGGTCGAATGCAATACAACGATAAAAGCTTAGACCCATGTCAATTGCTGACAAAACATAGATAGGGACATAGATCCACTCACATTCACAAATGTTAGGGTGGCACCTCCAGCAACACCAGAGAGGCTCCAGGAGCCTAGCGTCTCTTGTAGCTCCTAATAAAACTAAAAGCTCGTCCCACGCAGCAGGAATATACCTTGAACTAGACATAGATATGGATCTGGTAGAGAGCAAAGATGATTGTTGGATTTTCCAGAAGTTAATTACCTCACAAGCCAATGAAGCCTTATTTAAATCAATTGACTTGTTTTAAGGAAACATTAATATCTGATTCAAGAATTGTGGTCAAGTCATTGAGGAATTGAAGAAGGAATTGGTCACTTACCTTCTCCCTCTAAATACTATTTCTGCCTCCACCACCCTCGTTCTTGTGGTCTATAACTGCTTTGGAGGTATTTCTGTGTAGATCTATTTAGTCGAACTTGTTGAAGGGCTCAAAACCTAACGTCGCTGATCTGTACTAAGTAGGTGGTCTGAATCCAAGGCTCTCACGCCCTGCCTCACATCCTAGCCACCCTGAACTCCCTAAGGAGGGAAGACTCCGCGGCGTAGAAAACCAAAAACCTGCTCCTATGTACTATGCATTCTGTAGGCGAAGGCCCTCCTCCTACTCCTATCTCTTGTCATAGTGCATCCGTCATCATTTTGCACGTGGGGGCTCAACTATACCTCAGCGAGACACAGCAAAAGTTGTACCAGGGGCATTCACCTCTCCCTCTACCCTGAAATGCCTCCCCCCACCCTGCCTCTCTCCTCGCTAGTTAGGTTTTCGTCAGATGGTACCTCTTGGATCCTCTGGGCTGAGTTTCTGCTTCCTGGGTCTCAGGTTCTCAGGGACGAGCACTTAGGAGTGCGGGCACGAGCATGGCTAAGTGTGGTACAACGCGGGAGGGGGGAGTAACCTAGACAAAATGCCTGGCCAGTGTTAGCGGTGTAGAGTTTGACGATAGTGACCATCCCATTATGCAGCTAGCCAATGATCATGAAATTTATAGAGCACGATTCACAACCGCAGGCCTCTTGGCAGTAAGGGAAGGTAAAAGAGAACACATTACTGAGTTTAGAGGTGTGTCTTGAGATTTAAAAAAAAAATAGAAGGGAAGTAGAGGAGACTTTCAAATGACTAAAGGCTATTCCAGAGACAGATAGCCAACAGGGCAAAGGATCTGGTTCCATCAATTATTTCTTGAGCTGAACTGGGGGATGGGGAGAGGTTTCGCTGAGAAAGAATGAAGTGTTCGGGTAGGCACTTTTTTGGGAAACATGAATCAAATTTAAAGTGGAGAAATTATTTTAAAATATGTATGTACCGTACACAAATCCTTCTCTGTATAAGAACCTAATCTTGCCTATGAAGAATGGGTTTGACTGACGAGTACCGGTCCGCAAGGAATACTAATGTGGCTGCTTGGTTCTGAATGTTTTATGGCCTATGAGTTTGATGTTTTGAGATTGCTAGGTATATAACCTGGCAGTAATCAAGCCAAGATAGTAGCCCAAGGGGGGGGGCGTGGCTACGATAGCCAACATGGCGGATGCACTCTAACGAGGCTCCGCTCGTCCACGCCGTAAAATAACAAAATCCGACATAATCCTGCCCGTAAACGGAACGAATGACCTCCCACCAGTGTCTAGCAGCAGCGACAAGTGAAGGCAGAGAGAATCAGTACGGGATCGGCCGCAAGCTGAGAGGGGAGCGAGCTGCGGCGATACCTGGGCCTGATGGTGTGCTGTGGCCGTGGAAGCCGGTTGGCCGCAGTAGCCGGACTGCCCATATATGAAAGACGCCGGGCCCCGGCGGTAAGCTGCAGCGCGATTGGCGCGACCCGAAGGGGATCATCTGTGGCCTCGGCGGGAGCGGCCTTGGAGGAGTGGCGCTCACCGCGGGCCCTGCCGGCCGTACGCGGACTACGTGAAATCCTAGGTGGCCCCGGCGGATCCATCGGGCCCAGTGAGTGCGCCGGCATGGGGGCCTGAATAAGCAGGCAGTGTGCAGCTCCGCGGGCCGAGAATCCGCAGTGGAGCGGAACATGTGAGGAAATACCGCCCCTGGGCTCTGACACTCCGAAATAGACGACGCGCCTGCTGGGCCCTGCGAGAAAGGAGATACAGCGCTCACCACGCGAAGAGAAAGGGTGAGCTCCCGATGAGGCTCAGGATACACCCGATCCGGTGAGGCTGCAATTGCAAGGCGTACGCATATCGCTGAGCTGGGAGGTGCGGGCCCCCCACCCCATGTCGATGCTGGCTCTGAAAAGAGCAAGGGAGTGTTTACCAGAGGTGTAGGGACTCTGGAAGGCCCAGTGGACCCTACATGCACGGTCTCCAGGCCTGACTATTGACAGTGGCTTCCTGAGACACACAAACCGAGGGCCGACATACGCCTGACCAGCGCGCACTATCCTGTGGGGGCAGACCTCGGGTCGAGGGTCCGGCAAGCAGGGTCCTGGTAGGAGGGCCCGCTTGGCTGGTCACCTCGGGCTGCGGAAGCGACTGAGCTAGGCTTGGTGCGGCTTGTGGCCTGGGATGGTCGGAATCCATGAGGCCCGGCCCGGGGGGTGACCCCCCCCCCCCTTTGAGGTGGACAAGAGGGGTAGTGACTGCAGTAGGACTGCTGCGGGATACTGACGCCCGGATAAGCCCCCGCGACCTGCAGAGATCCAGAGGCCCCCTGGGCACCCCGGTAAACATGGGCAAAGACAAACAGGGCGGCCCGGGCTCGAAACAAAGTACGCTGGACCAATACACGGCGCCCCCAGGTGGAGCCCTTGGAGGGGATGCCGGTGGGACAGTGCTGGATAATGCTGCTCTCCTGGCTGCCATTGTGGACTCTCGAAATGCCCTGGCTGCCAAAATCGGAGCAGTGGGATCCGAGGTCTCTCTATTGCGGCAGGACCTGCGGAATGCAGTGGACCGAATTACAGAAGGGGAAACCCGAGTCTCGGCAGTCGAGGACCAAGTATCGGCCCTCCAGAAAAAAGTGAACAAACTGGTGGTGGTGGCGGCTCAGGAGACGGCCTCGCGAGTGGAGGATACGTAAGGCCGAGCCCGTCGCAATAACCTACGTTTCGTGGGGCTTCCAGGGGGCTGTGAAGGTTCTTCGATGGTCCGCTTCATCACTACCTAGCTTCGGTCAATATTGCCAGAAGATTCATTGTCCTCATGCTTTGTCATAGAACGAGCTCATAGGGCGCTCTCGACGAAACCTCCTCCAGGTGAAAGCCCGAGGCCTGTAATTGTCCGGTTGCTGAACTATGCTGATAGGGACACCATCCTACAGTTCGCCAGAACACACAAAGATGAGCTGATATTTGAATCGCGCCGCATCATGATATTCCCGGACTACACAAGACTTGTGCAGCAGCAGCGCCAGTCCTTCATGGCCGCTAAGCGCAGGCTGAGAGAGCTTAATGTCCTGTATATGCTGTTGTACCCGGCCAGGCTGCGAGTGGCCTTTAATTCCAAGACGTACTTCTTCGACACTCCGGAGGCGGTCTTTGCTTGGGCGGACGAAAGAGCTCATCTGCGGGCCCATACGCCGCCACCATTAGAATCTGACTCCTCCCAAACATCGCAAGGCTCACAAAGAATCCGTTCACAAAGGAACTATTCTAAACGGAGACACCGATCAGACTCGACTCGGCGTCCACTGACCACCGAAGCTGCATCGTAACTAAACTCTAACGGCTCCGACCAAGAGTGGAGTGGCATATCCTATTCATATACTCCTGGGTTTTCGTTCCGTTTGAATACAAACGTGGCGACCTGCCACGGAACAATCACGTCCCCAGACTTTTATGTTCACGTTTAAAGGGAAGTTGGGGACAGATTGGCGAGGAACTTTTGGGACTCCCTGTTGGGGGCCAGAGTACTCTCTGCCGCGACAGATGCTCCAGTTGTAAGGAAGTATTGGGATGGGGGGGTGGGGGTTTCTTTTCAGTTGTCAAAATGTTTTTGTTACTATGGTTCATTGTACACAGAGGCACAGTTCAGACCCCATAAACAGTGACCGGTAGTAGCCATAAAGATTGGGGATGACTAGTTCCACACACCAGGCCCCATTGGGGGAATTCACAATCGTCAGCTGGAATGTCCAGAGGGATATTGAACAAAGTTAAGCGGGGTACAGTTCTACGACAGGCCAAAAGATATGCAGCGGACGTCCTCCTCCTACAGGAGACGCACCTACTTGGCAATAAAGCTCCCTGTCTGGCCAGATTTGGATATCAGGCGGTTTACCAATCCGGATTCACCAGTGGCTCACGGGGCACAGCTATACTCGTACATCGCAGGGTCCCCTATGTCCATACCAAGCAATGGCTGGATCCGGGTGGGCGATACACTATTGTGTCAGTAACGCTATACGAGGAACACATCACCATTGGTAGCATATATGCCCCTCCCCCCTCGGGAACACCTTTATTCAACAGATTACGCAGCTGTGGGGAGAGCTCCCTGAAGGTATGACACTGCTGGGGGGAGACTAGAACAACGTGATGGCCCCAATAGATAGGCCACGAGCCCCGGGAAGGGCGACCGGAGGGGGGGAATCCAAACTACATCTCCTAGCCACTACATTGGGATGGGCAGACGTCTGGCGGGACTATCATCCGGAAGTACTAGGTTACACATACATGTCTGCGGTTCATGGGTCCCTGTCCAGATTGGACTACATCTTTACACCGCGTCATTGCGTTCCCCGGTTCTCACATACATCTCACTTACCCCGGGGACTCTTGGATCACTCCCCGGTCCTCTGCAAACTCAGCACTTGGGCCCAAAAAACCCCCTTTAGATGGCGCATGTCTCCTTGGCATCTCCGAGATCTAGAGTATCGGGAGACCATATCAAAGACAGTATCAGACTACCTGGCGGATAATGTAACCACAGCCCCATCCAAAGCTATTCTACGGGAAGCACTCAAACCCACCATTCGGGGAGCGGACATAAGTTTTCGCACAGGGAGAAAATGTAAACGACGAGCGGAGCTAGATGACCTTGAAAACCGTCAATGGTGACTCGAAGCTCAACTCATAACAGATCATAACCCACAGCACCAACAAAATTTACTGTTAGCGCAACAGAACATACAGCAGCATCTCACACAGGAGGCGAAAGAAATCTGGTTAGCTTCACAACACAGGATATACCAGTGGGGGGACAAATGTAGCAAAATGCTACACAGACTGTGCCAAGCTACTAACTCCCCTCCGTGCGTTCCAACACTGCGTGGGTCAGATGGGACTATATACTCCTCCCCCACACTGGTCGCTGAGGAATTTGCTCGTTATTTTTCTGCACTCTATAGACGCACTAAGCAAATATCGGAAGCACAAATCGCCGAATTCTTACGAGATATTCCCCCTCGCACACTCCCAGATCATATGAGAGAGCAACTGGATGCCCCCATCACGGTGGATGAACTTACCACAGCTCTTGGTAATATCCGCCCGGGCCGAGCCCCTGGTCCCAACGGGTTCCCGACTGAATTTCTTAAATCCCAAATAGGGATTTTGGGCCCACACCTCTTGGCTGCAATAGATGAAGCATGTGACAGTTAAGTGCTACCAGTGGACTGGAGACATGCAGAAATCGTCCTATTTCTAAAACCCAGCCGTCCACCTGAAGACCCATCGTCATATCGCCCAATCTCTCTCATAAATTTTGAGCCCAAACTACTGGGCAAGCTTCTGGCTGACCGCCTTCAAACATGCATCCTGGATCTGATCCACCCGGATCAGTCTGGCTTCATGCCACATCGGTCCACCAGACATAATATACTGCGGGTTCATAATGCTTTGGCTAAGGCTCCAGAGTTAGGTCGCCCCACAGCGATTTTATTAGCCGATATTGAAAAAGCATTTGACTCACTCAGCTGGACGTATTTATTCCAACTCCTGGAAGCTGCTAACTTTGGTCCATGCTTTCGGACATACATACGACTGTTATACACAGACCTAACTGCCTCCGTTCCGGGTGGCGGGACATAGTTCGACCCCCTTTATGATCGGCCGCGGCACGTGACAGGGTTGCCCCCTGTCACCGCTACTGTTTGCTCTAGCTGTAGAGCCCCTTGCGGCGTGGGTTCGAAGCGACCCGGTGATTAGGGGATTTGAATGGACAGAGAAGTGCGCAGATCGCATAGCACTATATGCTGACGATGTGCTGTTCTTTATGATGGACCCTTGGTTTTCTGGCCCTCGTATCTTGCAAATACTTCGAGTATTTGGCGAAACGTCCGGTCTCCATACTAACCCCGCAAAGTCGGTTCTGTTCCCGGTGTGTGGGGATCAAGGCCGTGCCACTTGGGCGGCGCAACTGTCATATGCGACTACAGGCTTTAAATACCTGGGCATATATGTCTCTCCCTGCCCGAAAGTCTCGTAGGCCCACAATATAACCCCACTAATGGCTGGTTTGAGGGACGAGACGGCAATTGGGTCTCACCTTCCTGTCACTGTACGGCCGATCAGCGATTTTTAAAATGGTCTCCCTCCCCCGTATTTTATACAGAGTACAGAATTTCCCGTATGACATACCTCACACCTGGTTTTCACAAATAAATGACATTCACAATAAATTCCTATGGGATGGCGGGGCAGTCAGAGTGGCACTGAGCACCTGCACGCAGTCTACATACTGTGGTGGCATAGCAGCGGCGGACGTGTTTGCTTATTATGCAGCATCCCATTTATCAGTCATCAACGAGTGGTGGCATAATTCCCCGTCGGATCCAGCATACCAGTTGGAACATAGAGCTGTGGAACATAAACCTCTCCTTTACAGCCACACAAGTGTGGATTTCTTGCCGCCTGCTGGTAGAGTGGTGATACGAATTTGGCGATTTGCAGTCCAGCAGATGGGCTGGCAGGGCCGCCTGACCGGTTTGACGCCGCTATAGAATGGTACCTATTTACGCCCTGTAGCGGAGCTGGGGGGGTTCCGGAAGTGGGATTTGCTGGGGATATCTACTCTGGGCAATGTCATGCGGGGAACTACACTTAAATCTTTTACCCAGCTACAGACCGAGTTTCAATTACATAAGTCACAATTTCATAAGTATCTTCAACTGAGACATGCACTTCACCCCCAACTACACACGTTGGAGACTCTGCCTGAATATCACCCGCTAGAAGGGCGACTGCTCACAGGGGACATTGGGGCACACAAAATACGCCAGATATATCAGACGCTGACCACACACGCCCAAACCAACATACACAAGACTCGGGCGGCATGGCTCAGGGACCTACCGGATATGACTGATGATGATTGGTCGGAGGCTTTGGGCAGCCCCCGGAGCGCAGCGGTGTCCTCGCGTTATCGCCTCATTCAGTTCAAATATATACATCGTATATATTACACTCGATCATGACTGTGGCGGATGGGGGCTATTCCGTCCCCAGTGTGTCTCCGCTGTGAGACAGAAGAGGGTTCGTTTATACATACTGTGTGGAGTTGTAGTGCACTGCAGCCATTCTGGCGTAGGGTGGCGTCCTGCCTGGATCAAGTCCTGGGTTGGGACCTCCCATTTGACCCGCGACTTTTCTTATTACATAGCACGGATGGGATTGGTGGAAACCAATATAAACAGCATTTGCTTTTCCTGGCCCTCACCCTGGCTAAGAGGGACATCGCACAGCAGTGGAAGGCGACATCCCCCCCGACAATTGGTGGCTGGAAGAAAGCTTTAGATTCGTGCATGGGGGCAGAGATCGCGGTATTTCAGGCGAGAGGGTGCCCCCAAAAACACAGAAAAATATGGTCCAGATGGGCGAGCTATCGAGGAATAGAGCTACCGCCTCTGCCAGACATAGACCCAGTATAGAATGGTTTCCCTACGTGATGCAAGTCCCTAAACAGCTTAGGAAATTTACAAATGTGTTGGTGGTCGAACATGCGCTAATTTATTTAATCTTGTGGGGTTTTAAATGCTCTGTGTCATGTTTCTGTTCATGTTGTATTGCCTGCAGGTTATGCAGGTGTTCCAATGTGTTCGCTAATGCAGGTACTTTGGTGGTATCCGATGCGTCCAATGTTTATCGCGAGCACCGGCTCGATATGTACCTTGATAATCCAATAAAATATGTTTTAAAAAAAAAAGATAGTAGCCCATCTGGCATCTTTAGATAGAAAAGAATAGGTCTAAGCTTGTGAGAATGAAACGCACAAGAACACACAACTGCAGTTTCAATTTGGGGCCAAGGTTGACACCTAAAGATTTAACTACTGATTTAGCAGTAGAAAAGGGGTCCAAAGACTCTAGTCAGATGGAGGAGAACCAGGCGGTAGAGTTTATACAGACTACTAAATCCTAAATCTCCTCCCTATTAATGTTTAACCAATTGAGGTCCATCCTTTTTTTTTGTGCTCCTTAAGCATTTTGTTAGTGCATCCTGTTCGGTGGTCCTTGTCTGCTCAAAATTGAGTTGTGTATCGCCAGTGTAGCATAAAAAGATCATACATATTTCCTGATCTGGCGAGCCACAGAAGTACATAAATATTGAGCTTGAGGATGGGGGGTGGACGTAGGGTGGGAGGAGGTGGGGGCAGGGCTTTAAGTGGGCCAGGTCTCACCGGTGCTGAGCACCGGCAGTTTTTTAAAGGGGGCCTCGAAACGGGTCTCTATCGGGCTCTGTTTTGTGCCCTGGCACAGGAGGTCCGTTTTTACCGGACTGCAGTGACAGCAGGCACATCGATGTGCGCGTGCTCATACTGCTCCTTCTCACTAGTGGAGAAGTTACTGCATGACGTCATGCCAGGTGAGCGTTGTAGGGGAAGGGAAATCCTTTAGAGAGTCATTTTCTCTCTGGATTTCCCTTCTCTTTTTGAAACTCAGGAGCAGCAACATTGTTGTGGTGTCACCAGGGCTTTAAGTGGAATCTTTTTCAATATTATATACAAGCCATAGTTGCTGCTTATTTCTCTTATGCAACTAACAACCATTGACAAAGCCAATAGTCCTGACTTGTTCTAGGTTTGATGTTACTTGTATCATATCTGGATGCAATGACAGAAACAGCAAAATACCGCTGGGGTGGCACACTATTCTAAGCACAGATTTTTAGCTTATGTGTTTTAAGCCATGCCCTTAATTACATTGGTCACGCCCCTTTGAAAGACCCCCCAGTTTTTTCATCCCACTTATAGCCCTGGGTGGGGGTAAGAGTATTGTACCTTGTAGGATATAAGCACTGGTTGTAACAGAAGCACCTGTAACACTGCATTGCTTCAGTCTTGTGACAAATATTTTATGGTCAACAGTGTCAAAGGCGTTGGATAGGTCCAATAATGTTAAAGCACAAGTGTAATCTTTGTCTGGTGCTATTTGGAGATTCTTAGGTATTGTTAGTAGAGCTGACTCAGTAATTCTTTTTGGTCTGAGCCGACTTGAGAATCACCTAAGAGGCCATGATTTTCAATAAATGAGGAGCGTAGGTAGATCACGATACTTTCAAAAATTTTGGCTACTGTGGGAAGAAGCGTAATAGGCTGGTAAGTGTCTACACCTGATGGGTCTAGATTAGCTTTCTTTAATAAAGGTTTAACAACATGTTGAGTTCCAGTGGTACTATTCTGGAGTTGGGGAATAGGGTAAATATGTGATAAATAACTCTGTTTAGGTCTGGAATGCTCTTCTGAAGGTTGTTGATATGAATTGGATCGAAAAGTGAGCCTGGTTTGCATTTCTTGATATAAAATACCAGAACTTGTTAAATTTGGGAATTTCAAATTTTTCAAAGAAGCCCTGAAAGCTAGTAGTAAGCTTGGGGTGAAAATAGTGGCTATTTTGAAATAGAGTAGAGATTTTAGAATATTCTGTAAGAGCTGATGAAGAAATATTGTGAATACTCTTTCGGATAACATCAATTTTGCCCCTAAAAATTATAACCGGTTTTATCATAGAAGGACTGGGAACACAGGGCAGAATATGTGATGCACTGTTTGATATTTTATTATTGAAGTAGAAGGTTTCCTTTTGCTTATTGACTGCTGCATTAAAACTATTGCAGTAGCGATCTTTGGGGCAGATGTATCAAGGATTGCATTTGCGATTCCTTAATAGCGAATTTTAGCGAATTGCTATTAAGGAATCGCAAAATGCTATGTATGTAGGAATCGCAATAATAATTGCGATGCCTTAATATTCCTTAATTGCGAATTGCAAATTGTGATTCGCAATTAAGGAATACCTTCCCATTAATTCCTATGGGCGTAGAGGCCCATAGGAATGAATGGGAAGACATTCTCAATTTGCGAATCGCAATTAGAGCATCGCAAATTGAGAATGCAATTTCAAGGGTGCCAGGGTGTCCTTTTGACACCCTGTTGCACCCTGAAATATGTATGTGTGCACATGTGGCGCACATACATGCCCTAAGGGCATGTATGTGCGCCACATGGCACTTTGAAAAATGCTAAAAGTGCATTTTTCAAAGAAATGCATATTACCACCAACTTGAAGTTGGTGGTAATTTGCGATTCCTTAAGGCCAAATTGCACTTTTTTGGTGCTTCTTACATTGGATTTAAGGAATCGCAATTTGCGATTCCTTAAATGCAATCGCAAAATAGGGAATCGCAAATTTTGCGATTCCTTATTTTGCGAGGCAGTTTTGCCTTAATACATACCACTAAGCAAAATTGCGTTTGCAAACGCCAAAATCCGGCGAATTTCGGCGTTTGCGAACGCAATTTTGCTTGATACATCTGGCCCTGTGTGTGTAATCTGGATTTTCTTTCTGTAAGATAAAACATTTTTTTTTTGTAAAATAGGCTCTGATCAGGTAACACATATTGATGCCATTGGGTTTGGTTTTTCTGGCTTCAGTTTTATGTTTGGTATGGTCTGGAGAGACTTAGAGGAGTGTTGGCATTTTTTCAATATTCTTCTGAACTGATTGTGGTGGAACAGTTTTAATTACAATAGGTAAATACCGGCTAATACAATTAGCATAACTCCTGTCGGATCAGTTAAGGTCAGGCAGGGAGGAAAATGATTTTTGTTTTTACTTTTTGCTAGTTCCTCATTGTGATTGTGAAATTTCTTAGAAAAGGTGCATTCTTTTAGAGATTAGGCAGGTTAAAAGATGATAATGCATGGTGGATTCAAATTTGAGGATTTACTTTAAAAGTGCTCAAACTGCATCAACTGAGTGTGCCCGGCATTGTGGGTACGACTACTTACTAGTAGAAAGGAGCTGTATAATCAGAGGGTCATCTGATTCTTCAAGATGTAAATCAGTATCTCCAAGAACAAGGAGGGGGAACATCTGCCGTTCTCTCTCTCTCTTATTTTTTATTTGTTTTTGTTTCTGCCATTGACTTGAATTGTAATGCCTTGTGAAATAGGTGGGCTATGCCATCATGCTCAGTGGGTGCAAAGAAGCAAAAGAACTGCTGGTAGTTTTTGTTTCGGAATCTAGTCATTTCACATCTCCAGAGATGTGTCTCTGGTAAAGCATTTAGGTCACCCTTCTCCAAGAGGTGATTCCATATTTTGGTCCTCTTAGTGGTTAAAGGAAATTTCCCCTCCGCCCCCCGCTACCAAAAAAACCTATGGGGGATAAGTGGTCTGGCTGTGACCAGAGGCATTTTCCATAGGGGGAATTCTTTGGTGGCGGCCATCTGTGAACCCCACAGTTAGACAGGTGAGACTCATGCATGGTTCACCAATCAGGCCCTAGGCCTGGGAATAAATTAGTATGAGAAAACAGAGCAAGTGCTTAAGGTTTGGTAGTTCTTTCATTCATTGGTAGGTCCAGTAAACACATTGTTTGATGCCCCAAAACGGTGTGTGCCTTTGTCATGTCTCAGACCAACAACTCAAAGAGAAGAGAAAGTGGCAAAGAGAGAGAAAAGAAGATCGAGGGGTTGCTTGTTATTTTACTGATCATTTCCCTTGCCAACTGCCTAAGCAGCAGTCCTCACACGTATGTTGAGCCCTTGATTTTTCCCACTGGACCATCTGGGTGCCTCTCCATGATCTGTTGTCCTCTTTCCCTCAGTGCTTGATTGGAGATCAAGTATCAAGGGGCAATCTCAATCTCTAGAATTGTGAAGTGCCTTAGCTTACTGGTGTAGTCGAAGGCGATAATAAAAGGAAAGTGTACACTATCTCTTGCTTCAGCTTATCAGTTACTGGCCAGCACAGATGTCTGTGTTGCATTGTGGCTGGTACAATAGCTTGGTAAATGGAACTTTCAAAGTTCTGAAAGGAGTTTTTATGGAGGATCCTTGCAGGTGTTAGAACCTCTTCTTTCTCTCCAAAATTGTGAAATTTAGTGAGGATAGAAACGAGACTGACTAATAAAACAGATAAACATGGACTCTATGCCCCTTACTCATTAGCATCTCACCTAGAGTAGTTTTCAATATCCTCGCATTTGAGAGTGACCTCTTCAACCGTCGAGAGTAGTGCGTCCACTGCATTATTCATGGATAAATTAGGAGCCTCAACTTGCTCACCCTTTGTTGGCTTCAAGGTCTTGAAAATAGAGACAGAGTCCATATCGTTGTGTAGTACATCCAGCTTGGTGCTAGATTCTGAGTTCGGTGATTGAAGGCCTGCATTCAGCTCTGACTTGGTCTCTCTTCTCAGTTTTGTTTTGAAAGATTGGAGGGCTGCAATAAGGTAATCTGTAGTCAGTGTCACAGTGGTGCCAGGTGGGATACGGATCTCCAGGCTAGGGAGGGTGGTGTCCTCTCCTCAAATGCTGGAAGGGTAGTTAAAGAAAAGAAAGCCCTATGCCTTTGTGAGTCTGTTTTAGGAGGCATGAGGAGTGCTTTTCACATGCTGACGCACGGGCTCCACGTGGTTCAAAAGCCACTGTCTTCTCTTTCAGTAGCATCAACCACCAGGTGCCAGAAGGTAGAGGCAGTGGGGATCCCCTCTTAGTGGTGCAGCTCACTGGTTGAGGATTATGAGTAGAGGTGATGTGTCTTCCTAACGGCGACATGAGGGCCTTTGTTTCATAAGTCTGCTTTTGCCTCAATTAATATGGACTCTTCAGCACTCATGGGATGATAGAATCTGAGGTGATTTACCCCATAAGCACTGGACCTTTAATAGCAGTGCAGAGGTTGAGCAGGAGGTAACTCCTTCCAGGCAAGCAGGGATCGCGTGTGGTGTACTGTCTCTTCCATATCAGCCCTAGCAGCACTTCCCTGGCAGCCACTGTAGCATAGGTTATGGCAGCCCCAGTCTCTTGCTCTCCCTCACGCTCTCCCCCTCTCCGAATGCTGGCTGTGAGTCTTGCCTCCATGCGCCCCAACACACTGCAAGGGGTTTTCTCCAGAGTTGAGATTGCTTCTCTTCAGCTCCTTGCAAGCAGTAGGTTATCCACTGAGTCAGCATGTGTAGCTTTTTAGCTTCCGAAGGCCTCAAAAGTGCTCCGCTCACCAAGCTTCAAAGCCATTCTTGATCTCAGTAGTCATCTGCGCAGCACAGCTGTCGACAAAAATCATTGTGATGCTCTTCAGGTTTCCCATCCGGCTTTCATTATCTCTGAATGATTGACAAGAAATCAGTCTTCACATCGAGACCATGAACATGCCCACCAGTGGGGATGATGTGCAACTTCACCCAGCGCGCCTCCGCCAGAAAAGCCACTCCCCCAGCCACTATGGCCAACGCAACAGCGGTCACGGAGACTCTCTCATAGAGAGCGAGTGCCTGGTTCGGTCATTGCAATCTTGTGCTGAATGCAATCCTGTCCCTAATGAAAGAAGCCCCCTTTCTAAACTGCCCCAAACCACCCCCTTCGAGTAATTGAAGGACGGGCAAGACACTGGATGAGTTATGGATGATCTAGTTGTCTGCTGATGGTGGAGAAACGGCTTGTTGGAATAATCCCCCGGACCCAGTCGTGCTCCTGTGGCTAAGGGGCTGGCAGACCTTAGCTGGAATGGAGGTGTGCATGGAGGTGCAAGCCCTGCTGAAAACAGGCACCTCCCCCATCTCAGAGTTGCTAGAGTTGGAGTCAAATGGTAATGCGGAGAGGGATGATAGCCAGCTTAGCCAAGGCCTGGGCAATGACAGCAATTTAGATACTGCAAATGCTTCAATCAGTACCTACCTCACATCTAGTATCTGTCTTACATCAATTGTGGCAGGTGTCTCAAGTCCCTGCCATAACTCCAGAAGCAACCAGTGTTGGAAAAGATACGGCCAACTCTGCTGAGACTCTCGCTTATACAGGAGCCCAACTCCTTAACATTAAAACTGAGATGCTGCTGACTACTATATTTGGGGAAGTACAGGAGCTAAAACTAAATCAAAATTCTCTGGCTCAGTCCCTGAGTGCTGATATGGAGGAAATGGAGAAAAAATTCGGTTCTTAATTAGCTCAATTGAAGAAAGTGAAAATGCAGGTCTCTGCTTTGGAAGACACCCAGGGAGAACTTGAGTTGGTAAATGCTTCACAGGCCAAGGAGATTAAGTCAATTAAACTCCAAATGGAGGATCATGAGAACTGCTTAAGGAGGTCGAATCTCCGTTTCGTGGGTATTCCTGAGAGAAAAGAATTGGCCCCTTTGCCAGCAGAAGTCATAGAAAGCTTAATTAGAACCTACTTTCTCCTGGAGTTTAAAAATGATTTCATGACTATGAAACCGCATTGTGTTCCATTCACGAAATATGCTAATGCTGCTTGGCCATATACACTGTTAGTGAACTTTGGAAACCTTAGAATTCGAGAAAAGGTCCTTTCGCAAGCAATAAAACAACAGTTTTAAGTCTCCAGAGGGCTTCAGTTTCCAGGTCTTTTCAGCTGTGACTTTTGAGACATCAAGGCGCCGGAAGGAGCACATACTTAGGTTTAAAGCAGAGAGGGCTCAGGCTACACTAATGCAGCTGGCAAGGCTAAAGGTGCTGTTGAATGGGACGTTTAAGATCTTTCAGGAGGCAGAGGCAGCAAAATAAATAGCATGAACTTCAAAGAAACTAGCCACTGTAACAGTTTATCGCATTTCTGTTTTTTGTGTGCTATATGATGGGGGATATATTGGTTATATATTGGGTATGTTGTTCTTATTTTTTCTTTCTTTCAACACATTGGTTGTGGGTGTGGGGAGTGGCGAAGCTGAATACAAGAGCACTGATTGTAGTCACCGCACTTGAAAGGTGAAGGGTGGGTAGGACATCCGTGTGGAAGGCAAAGAATGTGTATGAAAGGGGGACGAGGGTGTGCTGTCAGGATGGGGGTATGGAGGGGAGGCATCAGCTTGTCAGTGGAGCTGCTGCCTGGGTTAAACAAGCATTTGCAATGCAATAGGTTGCGCATTTGCGAGAGTTTAAGCTATTGACATAGTAAATGACAATGCTTTTTATTTATCTGTTTTGATAATTCACACATAAATAAAAGCATTGTCATTTACAATGAAACTCACAAAAAATCTTGAGAACCGTAGATTTTGTATAACTAGGAAAAAGAAAGCAGAAAGTGATCCTTTATAAGGACAAGAAAATAGTGCTTACAGACTAAATAAGACGTACCGTGTAACACCCGAAGTAAAAGGGCCAGTCCTCATAGGAGGTTACAAATTAAGCCAAGGCGGTACTAAGGAGTAACTAACAAGCCTATTAACGAATCAGAAACCAGCATTTACGAAGGATAATGACACAAGCCAATGATAAATATGGGCGGGGCTCCAAGTCCATACTCGAATACAGCATGCATCGCAGCGCAAGCGATGCCCAGGCTCAATCATAAAAAATAAAAAAAGAGACCTTTGTGTGTCACACAATGAGAAATGGACTTGCCAGGTCCCAGTGTTCTCAGAGGAGATAATGCACGTACAGAAAGGCCCCCTGAACACTGCAAGGGAGGACCACAAACAGGTGAGCAACTTCAACAGGGTCAAAGATCCATGCACAGGATTAAGAGAGAAAAGTACTTTTATGATTAATATCTTATAAGCAGGAGGAGGTCTGATCTAAAATGGACATGACACCAATTCTCATTAGTGTCTGTACATACTTGTTGCAACATCTAAAGCCGCTGCAATGTTTACTTTCCAATGGCAAACCAAGCCCCAGTGGTCTGTAGAGTTGTACATATAGCAACAGGACATGTAACCAACACACAGGTATGTTTACAAAGGGAACACATGATATACATATGGACAAATAAAGAAGAAACATAACATCACAGAGGGGTGAGGCTGCAGAGAGAATGTATCCAGTTTAGAATAACAGGAAGGTTGTGAAGAGGTGAATTGGGAGACCTTTCCTGGATTCCATCTCCAGAAACAAGTCTAAGGTGCTAAGAGAGGTAATCACAGAGCTTCAGGTCATATGCCACGAAAGGCCGTTCTTCTTGCGAGTTTGGACATCCAGCCTGGTCAGGCAGCATGGGTTTTTGTAGTTGAGCACCGTCAGGCATGTTGAGTTTAGAGCCTAGGTAACCTTGTTTACTCATTAAAGATCCCACAACAAACTCTGACATTGATTCTGGAATGCAGAGGGGGCTGGTACAGTTTATAAAGTTAGGGGACGTTAAACTTCCTGTGGCTGGTGGTTAGTCTACAAACACAGTGAGCTGCTTCGACTCATTTCAATGAGGACACTCATGGATGAATAACTTGTATGAGGACGCCATCGATGTGTAATAAGACAAGGAAGGGGCGTGCACTGTGGTACAAAAGGTCATAGAAGGGAGGAAGAAATGTAAACCTGAACCATTGTCTCCATGCCTTTTATTACATGGTCATGAAGGACAGTGAGGCTTACTTCAACAATCTATAGATTTACATACTGATAAAATGTAAGAAAGGAGGGACAGTGGTAGCAGGTTGCTTGATTGTGGTATGGGATGACGGAGTCATAGTGTCTTTCCTGGTATTGGGGACTTCATGGTGCTCTCTCTTGTATAAGGGCGTTCACTTTACATTTTTATGCTGTGTGGAAATCCTTGGGCCTTATCATATGGGGACGATAAAGAGTGAGGAAGATGCACTAAACTGCTGGTAAGGGTTGTTAAGGTTCCTAGGAAGAAGAGGCTAGAAAGCCTTAAACTGCTATGGGGCAGTCTGAGTGAGGCAGGCGCTGGCAATTGAGGGTGTAGGCTCTGAGAATGTTGGGCCAGACTCTGTTATGAAGTGTCAAAGGGCAGGGCTCTGGCAGTAAGATGCCATGCTCTAGGTACAGTGCCTGTCTCTGGTATGGTTGAGTGAAGCCGACTCGCTCTGTATGGGGCCAGGGTGACTGGCCCTGGTACGAGGCTCCCACAGTGACATACTCTGGTTGATGGGTGCCTGGGTAGGGCAGGCTGACGCGCAGCTGTGTGGTGTTCGTGTCTCCGGTTCTAGTAGGGACTATGGGCAGCGTGCCTGGATCTGCTGAGTTTCACTCTGCCAGCTCAGGGAACGGGTGCCAGACTCTGGTTTGAGCGAGTCAAGCTGTACATTTTTGGTACGTCAGGACCCCATAATCTGATATGAGGATGACAGGGTTCACAGCCCTGATACGACTCTCTGGCCTTATACGCTGTACTTCTCTACAACCCACAGGTTCGACTGTTCCTGTCCAGCTTCCCCAGGTGCTCAGCTAGATGGAGCTGTGTCCGCTGCTTTTCTCCCAGCCTGTCACCGGACACATACATAACCAAACGGCCTCCTCTTACCGTGCCCCGGGGTCCTGTCATCTCCCGGTCCTGAGCCTTCCCTCGCCTCCGCCTCTGCCCGTCCCTCGGTCCCCAGCTCCGAGTCCGCTGTCTCCGCTGCCTTGCCAGCGTTGAGCAGTGACAGGCCCAGGCAGCACCAGCGGAGCGCCGAGAGCGAGGCAGTCATCACTGTGCACATCGGTCCACAATTAGCCGTCCTCTTAAAGGGACCAGCGAGAGCGGCGGCACCTGCCAACACCGGTGGGAGAAAAGTATATTTGCCACTACGTTAACGTCCCTGGACCTTTCCGGTAAGTAAATAAGTAGTCAGGCATATAGCAGTACGTTCGCACTTAAATCAACCTTGCAACCCCAGTGGAACTCCCGAATAGACGTTACAAATGGTTTCTATGAATTGTTCCAGTCACGTGGGGCCGGAGGGCATGGGGGTCGGAGAGGTACTGTCCCTAGTGCAGAACAGTTGCCAGGGCACCAGGTCTAGGGTTGTTGTGCTTACTGCATCACAATTATACCTGTCTTCTACGCTTCATCTCGGAAGACAAACGTCAATTTTCCTTGCCGGCAGACCTCAATTGTCACTCCTAATAAGTAAGAATCACACACTAAGTGGTTGTATCCGCCTCACACTCACACAAGACGGAAACTCACACAGGGCACACATACATGCAAACATTTTAGAAAAGGAAAGAGGGAAATTAAAAAACAAAAACGGAACGCGCGCGGACAACGGGAGGAAGGAGAACACGGACAACGGGAGGGGGGTGGTAACAAAGTAAAGCACAACACAGAACGCGCGCGGACAACGGGAGGGGGCGGGAGGAAGGCGAACACGAACAACACTGAAACTAACTAGGAGGAAAGTGAAAGCGCGCCATGCGCGCGTTGTGCTCAAACGCAGCGAGCCGTACATGTGCACATCGCCCGTCCGGGCGCGTGCACATCTCCTGTCCCCCTTCGCTAGCAAAACCGACGACAATAGATCTCGCCAAGGCGAGCAGCGCATGCGCTGCATCGCTAGGCGAGACCTAAAAAGACAGTTTCTGGAATTCGAATATTGTACTTCAGAACAAGAAGGTGGGCAGCTGGAAGAAACCAGGACGGTGTCTTGGCAATATGAGCCGATCTCTATGGATGGGTATAAGCTTAGTTTTTTGTATATGAATGTGAATGGGTTCAATAACGTTGGGCCATTTCTAGTTGGCTGGAAAACCAGAAACCAACTTTTGTGTTCTTACGGTAGACACATATTAGGAGGGGTGTGCCACATGGGAGCCATTCCAGCTTTTGTTGCATTCCATTGCTTCAGCAGGGCACAGACGGGTTGCAGTATTAGCATGTAGGAGGTTTAGCGGTGAGATTATTAAATCATTGACAGATGAGAAAGGTAGATGGGTGTTTGCAGAAGTGCTAATTGAGCATGTGCCATTTACATTAGTCTCTATTATGCGGTTCGGTTGTTGATGAGCTGGAGCCCATGTATGATTTAATTATTCATCTAGCCCATTTTTCGAAAAGCATTGTAATTAGGGGAGGTTTTAATTGTGCCCAAGTCCTGGAGCTAGACCAGAGCAAGACCAAGTCTTGGGGGAGGATGTAGCCTATCGGCTAGGGCAGTCGATCCCGAATCTGGGGAACCGGGTTCGTGTCTCGGCAATGACTCTCAACATCCTGTGATTCTGGGCTAATCACTTAATCTCCCCGCGCCTAACAAAAATGAATGTGTCCTTGTGTAACGCAACTGGTGTTCATGTAAAGCTCTCTGATACCTTCGGGTCAAGTTCGCGCTAAATAAAACTACGGGGAAAAAAAGGCTAAACAAAAGAAACCAAGAGTGGTGCACGCCATAAATAGGTTAAAGAGTGAGATAAGCCTTTTTTTTAATCCCTGGTGCAGATCGAACTCTGGCCTAAAACAATATACGTTTTTCTCTGCCCGCTTTGAGATGGCCTCAAGGATAGATTTATTTTTCTTGCCTTCGATTTCTTCCCAATTGTAGAGGCTTCTTATGTTCCTAACTGTTTTTCAGATAACACAGTAGCACGTTTGGATGTCCCGATGTCATCTATAACCACTCCTATGTACAGATGGTCTTTTAATAATGCCCTACTCTCGAAGGAGGAGATTTTGGAAGACATGGGGAACAGAACTCAACTTTCTTTATTTAGAAGAGAGGTTGTGCATCACCAGAAAACATTTGGGAGGCATATAAATTAACAATGAGGGATGAGCTTATAGCTTATGTAAGTGCCCGGAGAAAGATAGAGAATGAAAAATGATTAAGTCTCTCCAGGGTGCTTCAAACTGCTGAAATTCGGGTGCATCAGGCAAACAACAAGCAAAGATATTTAGCTAGAGAAGCAGCCAAGAAGGAAGTGCACGCTTTCTTATTGGAGAAGTGGATTATACGTTCCTAGACCTACGACCACCAGTTATAAGAGGAGGGAGAAGCCAGTGGCAGGCTGCTGGCTTGCCCTACTCGGTTTCGAACAGTGAGGAATAATATCACTAAAATAGAAGGGAAAATAGAAAGGAATAAAGAGGGAATAAAGTACATTTTCAGTGCATACTTTCATAGAATTTATGAAGTAAATATTGACCCTTTGAACAAAGTTATTGTAAACTTTCTGAACTTGGCTCAAATTCCGTCTTTAGAAATGGAAGCAGCAGATAATCTGATTCGCCCTATAGCAATAGAGGAGGTGGTAAGGGAACTCCCACGATGCAAAGCTCCGGGGGAGGATGGCTACCCCCCTCCGAATGGTATTCGTTGATGATTAAATTCTAAAAGAATCCGCTTACAGAGCTGTTCAACTATATTCTTAAAGAGGGGGCATACCCCCCTTATTTAAGAAATGAATTTTAATTTGGTTTCCTAAATAGGGAAAAAACCTGGAGCAGGTGCATTCTTACCGCCCTATCACTTTACTTAATGCAGATTACAAGATTTTCATAAAGAGCCTTGAAAGGAGAATATTGACAGTAATAGCTTATCTAGGGGCAGTAGCAATAGATCAAAATGGATTTGTGACTACATGCCAATTATTCTCAAATACACACTTCCTAATTGAAGGCAACGATTTTTATGTGACTAATCAGATTTCAGCATGAGTTTTGTTTGTGAACACTGAAAAAGCTTTTGATTTGGTGAACTGCAAGTCTTTATTTAGAACTTTGGAGTAATGAAATTTCCGGACCAGTTTATTAAGACGATTGCCCGTATATATCTGGGCTCCAATGCGCCACCGGCATTAAATGGCAAAATCTCAATCCCTATAAATATCTCTCGGGGCACTAGACAATGCTTTCCATTGGCATATTCACTGTTAGCGGCTTTTATTGGACCCCTTGCATGTGCCCTGAGGACAATGGAAGGTTTTTGAGCTTCTCGGCTTAAACTGTATGCAGATGATCTGCAGTGGCGCAGCAAGAGGGGGCAGTCCGCCCCGGGCGGCACGAGTTTTGGGGGCTGCAGCCCTCCCCCCGCTCCTTGATGCGTGGCAAACACGGGGACCACCACGGGTGGCCAAAAGTGTTTGCTGCTTGCTACACCACTAATGATCTGGTTTTATATATTTAACCAGACTCCGCGGTTATTAAAAAATTGTTTGACCTTTTAGGGAATTTTTCAGCTGTTGTGGGCTATACAATAAATACTGCAATGACCGGGATGCTGCTTTTCAACACTGATGTGAAGAACTTGCCTGAAGATCTTCAGAAGATCTTTGGCAGTAGTCCTATTAGATACTTGGGGATTAAGGTTGAGAAGGATCTGGACGATCTCTATAAACTGAATTTTATTACCTTAATCAGAAAGATCAGGGATAAATTAGACAGGTGGCAGAAGCTCCCAATTTCAATAGTTGGCAGGGTCACTATGATCAAGATCAACATTTTGCCCTTTTGGAACTTTTTTGTTTATGACCATACCAGTTCACCTAACCAATGCTTTTTTTCAAACCTTAATGCGAGTATTTCTGAGTTTATATGGAATAAGGCCAATCCACGAATAAGCCTATCAAAGTAAAATCTTCGCTGGAAAGAGGGAGGGATGGCACTTCCAGATTGGAAATTGTATTATTTGGTGCCTTTTTGTTTATGCACACTAGAATTCACAATATATCTAAGGCGCCAGTGGTAGATAATTTTTATGTGGGAAAGATGCTGAAAGAGGTCCCACTATATCAAAACATTTTCAAACCTTATGAGAGAATTCCCAAGTTGGTTGGATACAATACAGTGTCCTTTTTTTAAGCAGAAGCAAAAACAGTTATGGAAATACCTTGTCATTTCGCAGATTTATGCAGCGCTCCCTCTCCAATTCCTATGTCCCTTAGAGTTGCAGAAAACTGTTAGACAATGGGAAAGAGTTATTCTGGGGGAGAGTAGGAGATTGGTTTCATAATAATGAACTAATTCCACGAGAAGGAAGGCAGGCGAGATTACCCTCTGCCCAGGTGTGAGAAGTTGGCCTGGTATATGCTGTTCACTAATTAAAGTGGACACCTTGCACCAGAACAATTCGACTCTTATGGTAGATAGGTTTAAGACAACCTTTATAGAAAGCTATCCTAGTGGTAGCTGTGGAGAGCAGCCTTCAGGCTAAGTCTTGAAGGAATGTAAAGCAGCTTGTTTTACCACACAATCTCTTGAATCACCAAATGAAAAGACACCACACAGGTATATATATCAAATATATATGTATTTATTAATAAACACTCTCTACTAATCTCTTTATGAGATTAGAAGTCAGGAACATATGTACAAGTCAAATGTTATCAAAATAAGTTTAGCACAATCGAATATCACAATCTTAGTTTGCTAGACCTAGGTCTAGGGCATCTAGAATCGAGGGACCCCAAGAACCACCCCAGGTAGTTGTAGGAGACCCACAGGGGATGGACTCGGTGACTTGGCACCGGTGCGAGACCTGTGCGAGTCTATGCGCTCAGACGCGATTGAGATTTCAATGTTAAAGGTCCCTTGCGCGTTCGAGGCGAACACACCGATCGGTCCTTGTACGAGTCGAAGGACGCGGTTACAGATAGAGTTGCAAGGGAGATGGACGCGCTGTGTCTAACACAGACGCGAACCTTGTGCGAGTCAGTGCAATGGAGATCTCAGTGTTACAGACCCTTTGTGTGTTCGAGGCGAACACCGATCGGACTCAGTACGAGTCGAAGGATACAGTTCTAGATAGTGTTACAAAGGAGATGGACGCGGTGTGTCTAACACAGACGCGAACCCTGTACGAGTCAGCGCAATTGTCGCACTTAGAAAATTAGAGTTTTAGGACACTTCGAGGGAAGCTACAAGCAAGTCACTTACAGGGTAAGTAGTTCTAGGGCCCACACCCACAGGAGCACCGTAGTGCTGAAGTTACCTCACCCAGGGAGCCGGGTGCATAGGTGTCCTTTGGTGTCGGGTCGCGGCGTCGTTTTCAATGGGAGCCAGTGAAGACTTGCTGCTTGCGGCGACAGGAGAAGTGTCCGGAGGAATCCAAGCCTGGATTCGGAAGATGGAAGACCTGAAAGCAGAGGGGACAGTGTTCAAAGTCACTTGGCAGTGACTCGGGGCACGGAAGATGGATGCCCACCGTCGTCGCAAGATTCAGGTCGTTCGCGGTTGCCTTGACTCTTCAGCCACGAGGTCCAGGAGGCGTCGACGACAACCAGGAGCTGGATTCGGCATGTCCCACGATGTCTGCAGCTTACTGCGGTGTCGGCGACTCGATTGGAGCCAACAAGCCTTGGTAACAGCAAGTCTTGGGGAAAGTGCGAAGAGGCAATGGCGCAGACCAGCAAGGTCTGTGGGACTCACCCAGCAAGGGTAAGTCAGGGCAGGCCTGGAGCAACCAGGGGAGCCCTTTGGTTTCTTTAGAAAGTCTTCTGGGGACCCACAAGCCGGCTGGCAAGGGATCGCGAAGACGCCTCGGGAGGATTCGCTCACAGGGGCCCACGGTCACTCGGGACGTGGTAGGCCTCTGATCTTCGGAGGGATTCCTGCTGGAGGCTAGGACCACACGTGGTCCAAAGCACAAGTTCGTGGAACGTTGTGAAGGGGTTGCACTCGACAATAGTGCACGGTACCCAGGGGTCGCGGTTCCTCGTCACTCTTGGGGTCCACTGGCCTCAGCTTCGCTGGGGACTCACGATGGCCTTTGAGAAGTCAGGAAATCCACATTTTGGGCTGCAGGGACTTCGGACTCCGGCGGGAGCGGCGTAGTTTGCGACCGTCGTTTGTAGTTTTTGGTGCCTGCCAAGCAGGGGAGTCACTCCTTGACTCCAAGGGAGATTCTTCAGTCTTCCAAAGGTAGTGGAACGTCGAAGGTCCGGGATTCTTCTTCAGAGCGTCGTCCAGGGAAAATCTAGGTTGCAATGCACAGGTTCCCCCTCTTATACTAAAAGAAAGGGAGGGACTAGCTCTATGACCCTACCTATGGGAGGGTCAGGGGAGTGGGTGGCTACACCCACTTCCCTTTGTCCAGTTTCACGCCAGAGCAGGGGCAGGTAGCCCCTGAGCCGGTTTGAACTGGCATATGCACAGAGGAGCCTTCTGCTCCCCCAGTGCAGGACTTCAAAGCACTCTAGGAGTGCACCCACCCAGCCCCAATACACTAAACCCTGTCTGGGAGGTGGTCACACCCCTTGGGACAGGATATCTATTGTTGGGCTTCCTCCACTGCGAGTGTTGGTCATCAGCAGGAGGGCAGCCCAGTGTCTGTGACTGGTGGCATCCATTTTGTGATGCCAGGGCTCTGCAGGATTCTACCGCGTTTCCACAGTAGGTACATGTCTATCCCTCTAGAAGGGTGGAATGCTACCCCCGCCGCCAGGACTGGCGGGGGGTAGTATTCCAAGATGTTTGACACCAAACACGACATGTTTCGATGCAGCCATTCCCAAGTTAGCATTCTACCGCGAGGATATAATGCACTTAAAAGTATATGGTTTAACCGCATCCACAAACAGCACCAGAGAATGGACTCTGAGAGCTGCAGAGGGGCCCTGCTCAGGCAGAGGCACCCCCTCACATAGAAGCCAAGCACCCTGCCCTCAGGATTGATAGGGCCTGCCTTAGGGGTGGCTGATAGGTTTATATGTGTGTGTAGGAGAGATATAGGGAACCTATATCTCAGTGAGGAGTGCTAGCACCACCTCACCCAGGCTGCAGTAGCAGGCCTGTGGTGTCAGATTTAGTCTGCTTCCCAGGGGTGGCATAATACATGCTTCAGCCCCTGGTAGGCCTGTGAAGTACCTATGCCCTGGGTACCTAAGGTACCATATACTAGGGACTCATAAGGTACCACAGTATCCAATCACTAGTGCACCTAGAGTGCACTCCAAGTCGTTTAGAGAGAACAGAGAGGCTGGGGCCCTGATTAGCAGGGACCCAGCCAGACTATAGCCAGAAACCAGTGTAAACATCAGAAAAAAAGTGGGGGCAACATAAGAGGCAGATCCTACTCTCCTACACAACCCCCCCAAACGCAGGGACACTAAACTAACCTTGACCAGTTGAGTCTTCGTGTTCAAAGTGGAAATACCTTGAGAGTCCATCTGCATTGGCATGTTGGGTCCCAGGTCTATGTTCCACTGTATAGTCCATCCCCTGTAGGGAAATGGACCACCTCAAAAGTTTTGGGTTTTCACCTTTCATCTGTTTAAGCCATAGGAGGGGCTTGTGGTCAGTCTGAACTATGAAGTGAGTGCCAAACAAGTATGGCCTCAGCTTCTTCAGGGCCCACACCACAGCAAAGGCCTCCCTCTCTATAGCTGACCAACGTTTCTCTCTAGGGGTCAGCCTTCTGCTAATAAAAGCTACTGCCTGGTCTTGACCTTCATCATTCAGTTGAGACAGTACAGC
Source organism: Calotriton arnoldi (assembly GCA_963921515.1). NCBI lineage: Eukaryota > Metazoa > Chordata > Amphibia > Caudata > Salamandridae > Calotriton > Calotriton arnoldi. The sequence continues at coordinate 1,765,454 of CAWUFW010003305.1, forward strand.
TCCCACACCCAGCTCAGAAGCATCTGTTTGGACAATGAACATTTTGGTGTAGTCTGGACTCTGTAAGATGGGGGCAGTGCACATGGCCTGCTTTAGGTCTTCAAATGCCTTTTGACAGCTAGCTGTCCACTGAACCTTTTTGGCATTTTCTTTGAGGTCAGATCATTCAAGGGGGTCACTATAGATCCATATCCCTTGACAAACCTCCTATAGTACCCAGTCAGGCCTAAGAAGGCTCTCACCTGTGTCTGGGTGGTTGGAGCAACCCATTCCATTATGGTTTGGATTTTGCTCTGTAAAGGCTGAACCTGGCCTCCACCTACAAGGTGGCCCAGGTATACAACCTGACTCTGCCCTATCTGGCACTTAGTGGCCTTGATAGTGAGGCCTGCTTTCTGCAGGGCCTCCAAAACATTCCTGAGGTGGACCAGGTGATCCTGCCAGGAGGAACTAAAGACAGCAATATCATCTAGATAAGCTGAGCAATAAGTTTCCATCCCTGTCAGAACTTTATTCACCAACCTCTGAAAAGTGGCAGGTGCATTTTTCAATCCAAAGGGCATCACCACGAAGTGGTAGTGCCCACCAGGGGTCGAAAATGCTGTTTTGGCTTTTGCATCATCAGCTAACCTGATCTGCCAGTAGCCAGCTGTCAGGTCAAACGTGCTCAGATACTTGGCTGAGGCCAAAGTATCAATCAGCTCATCTGCCCTTGGTATGGGATAGGCATCAGTCCTAGTGACTGCATTGAGGCCTCTGTAGTCTACACAAAACCTCATTTCTTTCTTACCACCCTGGGTATGAGGCTTGGGTACCAGGACTACTGGGCTAGCCCAAGGGCTATCTGAAGGCTCAATTACACCTAGCTCCAACATTTTCTGGACTTCAGTCCTGATACAGTCCCTGACATGGTCAGGTTGCCTGTAGATTTTATTCTTGACAGGCAGACTGTCTCCAGTGTCCACCTCATGGGTGCACCAGGAAGTCTGACTAGGGGTCAGGCTAAACATATGTCTATACTGTTGCAGAACTTGTCTGCACTCAGTTTGCTGATGGTCAGTGAGGCTGCTTGCCAAAGCAACACCATCTACTGACCCATCATCGGGGTTCTGAGAGAGCAGGTCAGGAAGAGGGTCACTCTCCTCCTCCTGGTCCTCATCAGTTGCCATGAGCAAGCCCATGTCAGCCCTGTCAACATATGGCTTTAATCTGTTGACGTGGAGCACCCTCAGGGGGCTCCTGGGAGTTCCAAGATTCACCAGGTAGGTGACTTCTCCCTTCTGTTCAACTATTGTATGGGGGCCACTCCACTTGTCCTGGAGGGCTGCTGGGGCCACAGGCTCCAATACCCACACCTTCTGTCCTGGCTGGTATACAGTCAGTACAGCCTTTGGTCATGCCAAGCTTTTTGTAATTCTTGGCTGGCCTCCAGGTTTTTGGTTGCCTTTTTCATGTACTCAGCCATCCGGGAGCGGAGACCAAGTACATAGTCCATCACATCTTGTTTGGGGGGCTTGAGAGGTAACTCCCAGCCCTCTTTTACCAAACACAGTGGACCTCTCACAGGATGCCCAAACAGAAGCTCAAATGGGCTGTAACCAACCCCCTTCTGTGGAACCTCTCTGTATGCAAACAACAGGCAAGGAAGAAGAAGGTCCCATTTCCGCCTAAGCTTCTCTGGGAGTCCTTTAATCATTCCTTTCAAGGTTTTGTTGAAGCGTTCAACTAAACCATTGCATTGTGGGTGATAGGGGTGGTGAACTTGTAAGTTACACCACACTCCTTCCACATTGCTTTTAGATATCCTGACATGAAGTTGGTACCTCTGTCAGAAATGACCTCCTTTGGGAAACCCACTCTGGAGAAGACTCCAATGAGGGCTCTTGCCACCACAGGGGCTGTGGTGGTCCTCAGGGGAATTGCTTCTGGGTACCTGGTGGCATGATCCACTACCACCAGGATAAACCTGTGCCCAGATGCAGTTTGAGGGTCAAGGGGACCAACAATGTCAATCCCTACCCTTTCAAAGGGTACCCCCACCACAGGTAGTGGTATCAGGGGGCCTTTGTTGTGCCACCTGCCTTACCACTGGCTTGGCATGTGACACAGGAGCGACAAAACTCCTTTGTGTCCTCTGACATATGTGGCCAATGAAAATGTGGAACAAGCCTGTCCCAGGTCTTGTTTTGGCCCAAGTGTCCTGCTAAAGGGATGTCATGTGCTAGGGTCAAGAGGAACCCCTAAACTTCTGAGGTATTACCATCCTCCTGGTGGCTCCAGGGGCTGGATCTCTACCCTCAGAATATAGGAGTCCCTCATCCCAATAAACTTTATGGGACCCACTAGCACTCCCAGCAGCCTCAGCAGCAGCCTGCTGTCTGAGGGGTTCAAGAGAGGGGCAGCACTGTTGCTCCTTACTCAGATCTTCCCTAGAAGGGCCCCCTGCCCCCAAGAACTCAACCTGATCAGGCTCAAGTCCCTCTGGGGCAGTTCCTTCTTCAGGATCTGCTTCACCTCCCTCTGGGGGTGAATCTGTGATCTGAGACAGAGGGGAAGGCACTGCCTTTACCCTACTGCTCCTCCTCTTGGGAAGCATCTGGTCCATTGTTCCAGGATCCAGAGCTGGTTCAGTGTCATGCATTCTTGCTTGTGACCTGGTCACAGCAAATACCTCTGCAGGGATGCCCAACATCTCAGCATGAGTCCATAACTCTACTTCAGACCAGGCTGAAGTCTCTAGATCATTGCCCAATAGACATTCGACAGGGAGGTCTGCACTGACTACAACCTTCTTGAGGCCAGTTACCCCTCCCCAGGAGAAATTCACAACTGCCAGACTATGGTTGGTCCTGACATTGCTTGCATTGGTCACCTGGTACATTTCGCCCAGGATGATCTGTCCAGGGTCCACAAGATCCTCTGCCACCATGGTGACACTAGCACCTGTGTCCCTAAATGCCAAAGCCTGTTTGCCATTTATTACAGGCTGCTGTTTGTATTTGCCCAGATTACTGGGGCTCACTAGGAAGGACATATTAAGGTCTCCCTCACAAATCAGCATTGCCTGAGTGGGCACTCTGACTAGGTCAGAGTCCACTTCAGAACCCAGGGTCAACCCTACTACACCCTTATTCTGTGTACCACCTCCACCAGTAGCTGAGCTAGGGGGAACAGTTGCCTTAGGGGCAGGAGTGGTGGTGGTTTGGTCTTTGGACTTGTTACAGTCAGAAGTCCAGTGCCCTTTCTGTTTACAGAATTTGCACCAGGGCTTCTTTTGGCCTTTTCCCTTGTTGGATTGTGACTCCCCACCAGATGCAGATTTTTGGGGCCCTTGTGAAGACTTCTGGTCTTTTGACTTATCCCCACCTTTCTCAGAGCCCTTAGGATCTTGCTTCTTAGTGTCACCACCTTGGTTCTGGGGTTTCTGCCTCACCCTGGTTCTGACCCATTTGTCTGCCTTCTTTCCCAATTCTTGGGGAGAGGTCAGATCTGAGTCCACCAGGTATTGATGCAACAACTGGTTCTGGCAATTATTAAGGATCTGTTCTCTCATCATCAGATTATACAATCCCTTGAAATCAGTAACCCTACTGCCAACCAGCCAACCCTCCAGAGCCTTGGTTGCACAATCAACAAAGTCAGTCCAGTCCTGAGTCTGTGCCTTCTGGGTGTCTCTGAACTTCAACCTGTACTGTTCAGTGGTTAAGCCAAACCCATCTATCAGTGCACTCTTCAGGACTTCATAATCATCAGCATCCTCTTCTCTAACAGTGAGGAGCTTGTCTCTACCTTTGTCTGAAAAGGAGAGCCACAAGATTGCTGCCCACTGCTTTTGGGGGACCTGCTGTACTCTACAGGCCCTCTCCATAGCAGTTATCCACTTGTGGATATCATCCCCACTCTGGTAGGGAGGAACAACCTTGCTCAGGTTCCTATGGTCTGGAATAGATTCTCTGCCTCTAGGGACACTGTTGCTGCCACCAATGGGTTCTAACCCCTCTCTTCTAGAAGCTCTCTGGATCTCCAGGGCTTCTCTATCCAGTGCCAACTGCTTGGTTCTGAGGGCAACTCTTGCTTCCTCATACTGCAGCAGTTTGCACATTCTTTCAGAGGAGGTCTCTCTTATGGGAAAGTATGAGTTCCTCTGGTGGACAAATTCTCTGCCAGAGTGATAAGAGTGGTCAGATTCCCTGGAAGGGGACCTATGCCTCTCCTCCACTCTGTCAGCTCTCTTAGGGAGAATTCCTCTGTCCTTTTCAGGCCCCTTGAGGCCTGGCCCTTCAATCACAGAGTCCTGGTCATTCTGATGTTCATCATCTGACCCAGATACTGTAATTGACCCACTCACTGATTCAGACCCATTAGCTCCTAGAGCCAATCTAAGATCATCTGCTGTCAGCAGATCTATCAGGTGTAGGGTTGAGGGACTCTGTCCTAGCCTCAGGTGTCTTTCAACACACATGGCTCTCAAGTCAGAGAAAGCCATGTCCTTATACTGAGGCTGAGTGGATCCACTGGTTCCACCCTTTAAGGACATTCTAGTGTTGTGCAGTGTTGTACTACCTACACTAGTTTGTGGCCTACTGATACTAGCTTGAGCTGTAGAAAGGGTGTGCTATCCCTTGGCACACAGCTCTAAGTTCAGTAGAACTTATTGATACTAAGCTTGACTTTATATGTACCTTAAGTACCTATAGTGGTTTTCAGTTAGTAATTCAAATAGAGATTTTCTGGTAAAACAATAGCAAGCTGGAATCCCACACGCTGCCCACCAATGTGAGAAGTTGGCCTGGTATATGCTGTTCACTAATTAAAGTGGACACCTTGCACCAGAACAATTCGACTCTTATGGTAGATAGGTTTAAGACAACCTTTATAGAAAGCTATCCTAGTGGTAGCTGTGGAGAGCAGCCTTCAGGCTAAGTCTTGAAGGAATGTAAAGCAGCTTGTTTTACCACACAATCTCTTGAATCACCAAATGAAAAGACACCACACAGGTATATATATCAAATATATATGTATTTATTAATAAACACTCTCTACTAATCTCTTTATGAGATTAGAAGTCAGGAACATATGTACAAGTCAAATGTTATCAAAATAAGTTTAGCACAATCGAATATCACAATCTTAGTTTGCTAGACCTAGGTCTAGGGCATCTAGAATCGAGGGACCCCCAAGAACCACCCCAGGTAGTTGTAGGAGACCCACAGGGGACGGACGCGGTGACCTGGCACCGGTGCGAGTCCTGTGCGAGTCTATGCGCTCAGACGCGATTGAGATTTCAATGTTAAAGGTCCCTTGCGTGTTCGAGGTGAACACACCGATCGGTCCTTGTACGAGTCGAAGGACGCGGTTACAGATAGAGTTGCAAGGGAGATGGACGCGCTGTGTCTAACACAGACGCGAACCTTGTGCGAGTCAGTGCAATGGAGATCTCAGTGTTACAGGCCCTTTGTGTGTTCGAGGCGAACACCGATCGGACTCAGTACGAGTCGAAGGATACAGTTCTAGATAGTGTTACAAAGGAGATGGACGCGGTGTGTCTAACACAGACGCGAACCCTGTACGAGTCAGCGCAATTGTCGCACTTAGAAAATTAGAGTTTTAGGACACTTCGAGGGAAGCTACAAGCAAGTCACTTACAGGGTAAGTAGTTCTAGGGCCCACACCCACAGGAGCACCGTAGTGCTGAAGTTACCTCACCCAGGGGAGCCGGGTGCATAGGTGTCCTTTGGTGTCGGGTCGCGGCGTCGTTTTCAATGGGAGCCAGTGAAGACTTGCTGCTTGCGGCGACAGGAGAAGTGTCCGGAGGAATCCAAGCCTGGATTCGGAAGATGGAAGACCTGAAAGCAGAGGGGACAGTGTTCAAAGTCACTTGGCAGTGACTCGGGGCACGGAAGATGGATGCCCACCGTCGTCGCAAGATTCAGGTCGTTCGCAGTTGCCTTGACTCTTCAGCCACGAGGTCCAGGAGGCGTCGACGACGACCAGGAGCTGGATTCGGCGTGTCCCACGATGTCTGCAGCTTACTGCGGTGTCGGCGACTCGATTGGAGCCAACAAGCCTTGGTAACAGCAAGTCTCGGGGAAAGTGCGAAGAGGCAATGGCGCAGACCAGCAAGGTCTGTGGGACTCACCCAGCGAGGGTAAGTCAGGGCAGGCCTGGAGCAACCAGGGAGCCCTTTGGTTTCTTTAGAAAGTCTTCTGGGGACCCACAAGCCGGCTGGCAAGGGATCGCAAAGACGCCTCGGGAGGATTCGCTCACAGGGGCCCACGGTCACTCGGGACGTGGTAGGCCTCTGATCTTCGGAGGGATTCCTGCTGGAGGCTAGGACCACACGTGGTCCAAAGCACAAGTTCGTGGAACGTTGTGAAGGGGTTGCACTCGACAATAGTGCACGGTACCCAGGGGTCGCGGTTCCTCGTCACTCTTGGGGTCCACTGGCCTCAGCTTCGCTGGGGACTCACGATGGCCTTTGAGAAGTCAGGAAATCCACTTCTTGGGCTGCAGGGACTTCGGACTCCGGCGGGAGCGGCGTAGTTTGCGACCGTCGTTTGTAGTTTTTGGTGCCTGCCAAGCAGGGGAGTCACTCCTTGACTCCAAGGGAGATTCTTCAGTCTTCCAAAGGTAGTGGAACGTCGAAGGTCCGGGATTCTTCTTCAGAGCGTCGTCCAGGGAAAATCTAGGTTGCAATGCACAGGTTCCCCCTCTTATACTAAAAGAAAGGGAGGGACTAGCTCTATGACCCTACCTATGGGAGGGTCAGGGGAGTGGGTGGCTACACCCACTTCCCTTTGTCCAGTTTCGCGCCAGAGCAGGGGCAGGTAGCCCCTGAGCCGGTTTGAACTGGCATATGCACAGAGGAGCCTTCTGCACCCCCAGTGCAGGACTTCAAAGCACTCTAAGAGTGCACCCACCCAGCCCCAATACACTAAACCCTGTCTGGGAGGTGGTCACACCCCCTTAGGACAGTTAACATCAAAAAAAAAGTGGGGGCAACATAAGAGGCAGATCCTACTCTCCTACACCAGGTCTCCAACATCCTGGAATATTTACAAATACAAAGCGTGCTCAAGAAATTCCTCCTGCTTCAGATAGAGGAATCAAGGGAGAGAGTGATGGTAATATACGATTATAAAAATACCAGAAAAAAGCTTGGGCAATGGGTTAGCTGGCTTCATATCTGTCACAAAGATGCTGATAATATGTTTCGCATTGCTCATGAAATGTGGAGGAAGGATGTTGGAGTGAATGTGGCTGAGGAGGACTGGTCCGAAATTTCTGTCATCAATACCCAGATTTTGAGTGGAACAAACTCTAAACGCAGATGTATTCTTTAAGGTTAGTATACTATACCCCAAAGAAATTACATGAGTGGAAAGTGCCTGAAGCTGTCTTCTGGAACTGGGCTCCCCTCAACAATCTTTTGAGCTTCTGCAGCCCTATAAGGTGTTACATAGTTCCTGTTGTGCAGAGGTCATACCCATCACCTGGGGGGGAAGCCGCTGCGGGTGTCTCCGCCGCTGAAGTACACGTCCCACTGCCATCGCCTGGGGGGGAGCCACTGCAGGTGTCTCCACCACTGGGTGCTACATGTCCCACAACCACCTCTTTTCTAACACCTGTTCTACATCCAGTGGTGATTTAAGGATCGCTGCAGTCCCACAGCGTGGGGGAAAGTGCCTGATGCTCTCTTGTGGAACTGGGCTCACCTCAACAATCTTTCAAGCTCCTGCAGCCCTATAAGGTGTTACACAGTTCCTGTTGTGCAGAGAACATAGTCGTCGCCTGGGGGGGAAGCCGCTGCGGGTGTCTCAGCCTCTGCTGGGGGCTATATGTCCCACAACTCCCTCTGTCCTCACACCTGTGCCTCATCCAGTGAAGATTCCCATCGGAGCCCAGAGGAGGCTGGGCCAATCCCTTTTCGTTTGTTTTCTTTTGAACTGCCCAAGGTACTGTTCCTTCAGAACTTTATATAAGTGACTTTATGATTATTGTTCTTGGGGGCCAACTACCCCTCCTGTTACCTCCAGTAAGCCCCACACAGCGGGATTGCTAAGAGGCCTTTGGAGGCAATGCCCCCTTTCTCCATCCACTCTGCAAACATGGCTCCTGGTGCACTAATGATTGGAGAACGAAGTCCACTTTACTCCTGAGGGACCTTGGGAGCCAAGAAGCCCTCCTGCTACCTCTTGTAAATCCTACACTGCGGGATTCCCGAGTGCTGGTCGGAGGCCCGTCCCCTTTGTCCCCCACTCTGCAAACGTGATCACTACTTAAAAAAACATAGAAATTCACTGAAAAAAAAATGTGACGGGGACGTTATAGTTAGGCTCAGGTTTCACTTGTACAAAACCAGTGAAATTCAGCTGGTCTAGTTAGTGAACTAACTATAACTTGCGTCCCGGCAATGCACTCGCATATTACATCACTCATGACATGGTCAGTGACATCATTGATGACATCATCCACAGAATCTCTGACGCATCCACTCACACCCCCCCATAACCTTTCATACACCCACTCCAACTTTCACACTACTATTCTCAAACCCAGTCACACACCCCTACCAGTACTTACACAGCCACTCACTGATTCATTGATCAACACACACATCCACTCACACAGCACTCATACACCCACCCACTCACTAATACAGCCACTGCAATATCCACTCATACACCCACTCACACTCTGAGTCAGTCACCCATAGAGCTACTCACACACCTACTCACTCATCCTTACAATCACTCAGCCACTTGCTCACCCATACAGTACACTTACATACACTCACTCATACAGATACTAACACATACTCACTCACCTACAGTCACTGACACAAGCACACATTCACCCATACAGCCACTTCCATTCACTCACCCATACACTCACATACCTCATCACTCACCTATACTGCCTTTCACATACCTCATCACTCACCCATATACCACTGTCACATGCACTCACTCATCGACACAGCCATACACACACTCACTCACCCATACAGCCTCCCACACACGCACTAACCCATACAGCCACTCACTCATCCATACAGGCAGTCACTCACACCCTCACCCACCCACACAGACACCCATAGAGTTACTCAGACAACCAATCACACATACAGAAACTCACGTACCCACTCACACACCCACAGGGCCACTTAGACACCAACTGACAGACTGATACAGACATTCACACAACCAGTCACTCACCCATACATTCACTGGGGACCTAATCACTCACTTATACAGTCAGTCATGCGCCCACTGAATCACAAATACACCTTGGTATATATATATATATATATATATATATATATATATATATATATATATATATATGTATGTATATATATATATGTATATATTTATTTAACACTCATAAAGTTTTTAAATATGCTCAGTCACTGGATAATGTCATCAGTGATGTTATTTGATATGTCATCAGTGATGTCACTGACCATGTCATTAGTGCTGTAATATGTGAGGTCATAAGCAGTGCATTGCGGGGGGCGCGAGTTATAGTTAGCTCACTAACTATAACGGCTGTTTTTCACTGTTCTCCGAGTGAAACCTGAGCCTAACTATAACGTCCCTGTAATCTTTGTTTTTTTTCCAGTGAATATGTATATATATTTTTTATATATATAATAACTTTGGCAGGGGTCCCAAGCAATATCAAGCGAGTTGAAAATCACTCTTTGAGGCTGACCATCATGATTACGGTTTTCATTGCTTGGTGTTGCTGCACTCCATGCTTCTGCTCAATTCTCTTTCAGCTTCCACCATCAATAATTGCTTGCTCAACTATCTAGCCACATCCAGGGTCCCCTGGAATACTGTGAAATCAATGCAAGCACAATTTTTAAACAAGTAAACCTCCACTTCGATCAAGCTTCCATGTGGGGGAACCAGACAACATTTGGCCAGTCCTCCGTCTGGCTTCCTTCAGAAAGGCTCATCACAAGGTACTGACTAGAGATGCACCAGTGGCCCTAAACCCAAGCTTGCTGAAGCACCATGCAAACATTCTTGAACCAGAGCGCGTGCCAGGCTACTGTATGGACTGTCTAATACCATGGTCCATCCAATGCCATGTGACTCTCTTCAGCTTCGTCCTCACCCCAATGATGGCTCTGCGATGGCAAGCCAGTGCCGTTGGAGAAGGACGGCCAGCGTGCCCCCAGTCCCAGCAAGCCTCCCAAGGACATCTTTGGTCTGAGGTAAAAGACATCCTGACTGCCAGGAGTGAAAGCTTGGGACCAGCAGTCACAAAAGGCCGGCGTTTGCTGCAGTCCTGGTAACACCCTGCAGGCGAGTGCTCCATCAGCCACTGGAACCTGATGCTCCCTCGACAGATCATGTGCAGGGAAATTCCTAATACCCCGGCCTTTGAGTCAATTTTATCTGGGTCTCTTGCAGGCCACGTGGAATGTAACATTCCTGGTCGGAGAGAGGTCTCTGGCTCCCTCTGGAGACTCAGCTGAGCCTTTCCCTCTTATCTGAGGAGCTCTGTCAGAGGGGCATTGCCCAAGTGCATCCAACGATGAGGGGCTCCATGGACTTAAATTATTTTATTTATTATTTAAGGAGTTTTATAAAGCACCTACATGTCACCAAATGGCCACTTCAGAGCACTATAGATGAGTCGAGGTAAGAGAAGAATGGAGACTGATTATCTAGATAAAGGGTGAACGTGGAAGTAAACAAAACACAAGGACGGAAAGGATGAACAGCAAGAAATTCAATACCACTCAAAACAGAGGGGGCCCCTGACATTTGATAAAGGTAGAGACGCAGGGGAGAGAAACACAAACTACTAGTACAGAAGTTCTCTACCTGTATTGGTCAAGAGGCGCTAGGCGTCTCAAATAGATAAACTCCCAAGAAGCTGGCCTATAGACAAAGGCATGCAAAAGTCATAAATTCAAAACATATCAAAATTTATTAATAGTCGGTTCACATAATATAGTCATGAATAATCAATACTCAAACAAATAAATAACATCCCAACAACTCATTCATTCAAACATTCATACCAACAGACTCATAAACACACATTCTCATCCGTCCTGAAACTCAGGAATCCAATCATACTAGCAGCGAAAAAGGAGCATGCATTTTATTAATTTGCATTGTCACTATATACATATATTATCATATTGTTTGCAGATTATGTACATTTTGTATTCCTCAAATTTTTGTTTACCTTAGGTACATCCCACGACCACTTTTACGGATATACCCGCCCTGAGGAAGGTGAGACCGTAAACAGGTCGAACACCGAAACGCGCGTCGGCATTGCATATAAAATCTTCTGTGGACCATATAAAATTCATTATTTCATCTGTCCATCTTTATTGTCCATTTTCATTGTCCAATTTTGAATATCAATCGGATGATACATCTTATTATAAAAAAGATCTTTGTACATAAAAACAGTTTGATTCATGTAACAACTGTTCTTGACAATTGTGGTCCACTTTTTTAAACATTGCCCCTTTTTCGCTGCTAGTATGATTGGATTCCTGAGTTTCAGGACGGATGAGAATGTGTGTTTATGAGTCTGTTGGCATGAATGTTTGAATGAATGGGTTGTTGGGATGTTATTTATTTGTTTGAGTATTGATTATTCATGACTATATTATGTGAACCGACTATTAATAAATTTTGATATGTTTTGAATTTATGACTTTTGCATGCCTTTGTCTATAGGCCAGCTTCTTGGGAGTTTATCTATTTGCGACGCCTAGCGCCTCTTGACCAATACAGGTAGAGAACTTCTGTACTAGCAGCAAGAAATTCAAACCTTTCCTCGACAACAGGAAGTGTAGTGCAAAGTTAAGTTTGGTCTCCAACGCACTTGTTATCCCCTTCCCAGTGTCACAAATGGTGCGTAGCTCAACGTCTATTGCCTGACCAGTGTCACGAGTGATCCCTGACACTTCCTTTTCACCACCAGCATTAACTGAGCGCTGCCTGGCACATACTAGCACATCGAGCCAGCGTCGTACTGTTCATGCCGCGAACAGCTCAGCAGTCTCGGGACCGAGGACTCCTTTACCGCCAGCGGCCTGTGCGTCACTCGGCCGTGTTTCCATCAGGACTGCAGCCAAGTAACCATTTTATTTATTTATTTATTTATAGAGCGCAACATTCATCCCGGAGGATATCACGGCGCTAAATAGCGAGAGATTAAGGTGAGGCTGCCAATCAAGGCATATGGTCTATTAGAAATTTACGTCTTAGGAAACAGATGGGTCTTGGCACAGCGCACTGCTGGTGTATTTATAGAGGCACGCTTGGCATGGACTGACATCACACGGCCACTGCATGGTGTCAGTTTTGCACGCGTCACGTGATCCCTCAGAGAAACAACCTGGTCCTCGCGGTATTTTCAGACAGCCTGTCCCAAGCAATATTGACTAAAATTATGCTTACTGTATTGTATTGCGTAGCAAACCCATTTGCATCACAGAGCTACTTCAGGTCAGTCATGTTGTTCAACTTCACAAAGTCACCTCGTGTAAACACAAACTTACAACAATAACGGGTTACATAGACGGAGGAGCCAGCTGTAGCACGTAAGTAACGAATGTTAAGGAGTTAAAATACATGGGATACCTGAACTTCCATTTCCCAACATTTCCCCGTTTTTTTACTGTCGAGCAAAAGGGTGCCCTATTACTGTATGAAGGAGTGTGCTGCTCAAGAGAAAACAAGCATTGAAAATGCAACAGGTCTCGCCTTTGATTAAGTTAAAGCCATTTGCTTTGCTAATGCTATTGTATAGCAAAGCAAATGGCTTTAACTTAATAAAAGGCGAGGCCTATTGCATTTATAATGCTTGTTTATTCTGGAACCGCACGCATGTTTGAAACACTAGACATGTTCATAGCAAACCGGAATATGTTACAGGAATGAAATGTAACTAGAAATCAACTAGATATCCCTCTTAGTACAGGTCGGCTTTAAAGTTGATTAATTGTTTTCTCTGAACCATTATCCTCTGACCCGGTAGATAAAAGAGCCGGGTGATAACAGAGGCGGGTTTGTCCCTAAAGTTTTTACATTATGGCCCGTCCCCTCTTTCTCTACTTTTGCACTCTCTTTCTGATCTTTAAAAACTTTATCGGTACGTACCGCGAAATAAACGGGATATTCTCTACTTATTTTTTACGTGATATAGATTTGAGGGGACTCTTTCGATATGTGCAACATAATTCTTTACGCGCTGTCAGACAAAATAAATATGAAGCCAAAAGCGAGGACATTTGCAGGTCCGACGGCATAATGTATTGGACAGCATGGTTGGTTCCGCACTTCTCCGGTGAGATAGCGGTTCTATTCATAGCAGTGCACACTCAAAGGTTTCTTTTTTGAGAAGTCAATAACACGAGGACGATTGAGTTGTGCGTAAGTGATAGGTAATGTAGCGCCTAAATATAAAAAAATGTGTGCGCTATAAAAGTGCAGGCGAGAGTATTTCTGTTCGAAATCAGCACTGTGTGCTTACCACAACCTCATAGCATGACTTACGGCTGTTGTGTTCGGGTAGATTTCCAGTCGGCCATTCTTTCTCACTGTTCCTATAAGTATGACTTGCAAATCTAATTTTACAATAAATAATGTCTGCCTCTCGCTGTACAATTGTGCAGCCAGTAGAAAGCAAAAGTGTTTTCCCTCTTTAAAGCTACCTCGCCGTGTTCTGCTTGCCTTGGCGATGACACGACATTCGGCAAACATGTTATCGTTTTAAAGTGTACACGGGTTCACAGACTGCCACCCACTGACCTGTGAGCACTTTTATTTTCCATGTCACCCAAAAAATACGAATTATTATGAACTGAAAGTTAGTATTCTTTACGTTTACATAAAGTTAGAACGTCCAGTTAAACACCCAAAATATGCGATTTATTTAACAATCCAAACGCGAACTGCAATTGGAACAAGCGCTCACCATTCCCGCTGTTTATTTTTGCATCGCGCTTTCACTTTAAAGTGAAAGCGCGATGCAAAAATAAACACGCGGCGCCCTGTCTCCTTTTGAGACGGCCCATCCGGACTGGATTGCAGGGCTTGTTTACATAACATGCCTCTTGCGATAAGAAACTGCTTCACGACAGCCGTGAAGCAGGCGATCCAGTCCGGATGGGCCGGACAAAAAAGCGAAAAGGAAGCACCCCAGAAAGCTTATTTCCAATGGCAGGCCACCGTTTACCATAAACGGTGACGCAAGCCAATGGAAATAAGGGGCGGGGCTTCAAGCCCTTCTCTCAAAGTCCTCCTTGACAATAAATCTCGCAGAGCGAGCTGCGCATGTGCGCAGCAACGCTAGGCGAGACCTAAAAAAGGAGAAAAGTGGCTGGTCGCCATGACTCATTATTGCTGGTCATGCGCCTAACTCTGCCACTTCCTCCTCCTACCTAAAACGCCCCCACTGCCCACATCTCTTGGAATTATGGCCTGTGGATGACTACATCCTCTCCAAAAGTCACCCGCAGACCATGACTATTCCATTTTGCAAAGTTAAACGGCTCTCCCACTATGCCCTTCCTGGGTAAGGTTATTTCATTTTATGGAGTTATGCAGGCCACAATGACTCTGGGAATGATCCCCTGTACTTTGCGGATTATTTCCAGTGAAGGCCCTATATTGAACTCTGGCAAGCGCTCAGTTCAAATCAGATCAAATCAAATAGTGCTTGTAAAGCGCGCAGCTCGTCAAAAGAGTGTCCCGGCTCTACAGGTCCAATAGACCAGGTCTTGCCACAAGAGGGACACAATCTAAAAGGCATTATTAAAAAGCCAAGTTTTCAAGATACACTGGTTTACCCATTTACTATAAAAGTGGGATTCGGACAACCAAGTGGTGACTCAAATATTCCAAATATGGGAGGGCTCCAAGAATTGACTTGTTTGCCTCAGTGCTTAATTTGAGCCGGTGGTTTCAGGTGCGCGGCACCGGCACCTTATTGCCAGCACTGGGGCTTATGACAGTCTGCCACATGGTGGCGCTGTCTGACTAATTTAGGTATTAGCACAACAACAGCTGTTTATTAGTTCAATTTACATTTACAATGACTAATGCCTGCCTCCCAAGCCATTCTTATAGCTTTAAGGGTCTGGAATAGTATTAATTGTCACACTTGTAAGAGTGTGATGATTAGTAGCTGTGTTTGTACTGTCTTTGGCAGCTCGCTGGGTCAATGTGTGGTATAAGCTGCAGTGGCCTCCCGACAAGAGCCCCCGTACTTATTCTTTTACAAATTAAGCACTGTTTTGCCTACGTCATGAATCACACCCTGGTGAGAATAGAAGGTGTGTTATCCATAAATGATACGCCTCTGATGAAATGAGTGGCCAGTTACTTTAGCCCTTTGCCCCAAGTCTCTCACCCCCAATTGTTAGACAAACCACTGAAGCATCGGTCATTGATGTGAACAACCTGTTAATATTGCTGACCAAAGTTTTGTGGCTTGTCTCTGTCCTCCATCAATGAGCTGGCTCGCATGGGTCCTGAGTATATAGCCTGTGCACATTTTTTCTTGCCTCGTAATAACTTCAGAATTCTTTAGACATAGGTTATGCAGTCAGTACATTGTCCCATTAAACTCCCTGCAAAAGACATGCACATTTTTATGGAGAGGCAAGGAGGCACACCAGAGCGTGCTACTCTGCTAAATGAAAGAGGTTCATGGGACGGGACCTCGCAGATAGAAAGTCATAGCAAACAAAAAGTTACTAACCTTCAGGTGGATACACTAGCTACCTGCAGATAGCTCACCTTTTGAAATTACCCAGGCACCAGAGTAGAACCACAAACTTTGTAATACCTCTTCTGTGCCATTATGTGACACTGCCTCCATCTTGGCACCAGATGTCGTGCATGTGTAACGTCACTGGAGCTATATAGCTCCGCCCAAGCACCCTGATGTCAGTGCCATATCCCTTTTCCAAGTTCCTTATGGCAGAGGAGAGCATCAGATCGAACGTCAACATGCAATGCAACAGCTAAATTAGAACCTTATTAACACTTAGGTCTATGAGCATTCTTCAGAATGGGGAGGTGGTCGGGATTGGTGAGGAATCTGTAGAGAGATACAGTCTCCACCAGAAAGATTGTTACCAAAAGAACTAACTTTTTCTTCTGATGTGTACTTATACCTGTAGATTTCTCACTTTTTGAATATATACCACAGCAGTACCATCTCCCAGGAGGTGGGTCTGAAGGAGTGGTCAGAGTAGGAAATCCTACAGCACGGAACGATGTAAAATGTGACCGCCCTATGAGGGTCTAGTCAATGTAACCTCTCCCCATCTTTCGTGGGATGGGGTGGAGAGAAAAGAGGGGGCAGAGTAGTGGACTGACCTGTATTAAAAAGGGTAACCACCTAGGGCAGGAAATCTGCTTTAGATCTCAGAGCCAGTTTGGTTAGAAACAGGTGAAGGGTGGGCGAACACACAGTGCTTGCAGCTCGCTGACAGCAGAGCTGAGGGGATGGCCACCAAAGACACAGTTTTGAGGGTTAACAGCCGCAACTGGCAAATGTGCAGGGGTTCAAATGATGCCCCATCAAGACTATCGGAACCAAATGAAGCCCCCATTGGGGCATGACAAAACGTGTAGGGGGAATATGTATGTAATCCCCTTAAAAAATCATAAGGTATCTAAATAAAGATGGCTTGTCAGGTAGGAAATGAATGCTGAAAGGGCTGCAATGCAAATTTGGGCTGTGTCCTCCGCAAAAATGTACTGTGATAAAGAAAGGGAAAAACATAACACATAAGACGTATGCCATCATGTGATCTATACTTTCATTTTCACACCAGCAGAGGTTTTACCATCTGGTATACTCCGACTTCTTGGAGGTCTAACAGGATGAAAGGATAATGTTAACCACTTCCGGTGGCAGGCGAAAGGAGCTGAAGTGTCCCTGCTCAATCTCTAGACATCACTGTGGAGGTTTTTGAGGTTAGGGTGCAGAGGATGCCCCAACTACTGGGAAAGGAGGTCCACTCTGAGACATAGTTGGCATAGAGGACACAGGGAGACCGTCATGAGGTCCTGGTGCAATTTTCTCAACACCCGGTGAATTAAGGATATAAGGGAAAATGCACAACAAAGCTCAAAATTTGAAATCAACCAACATGCATCCCCAAGGCCCAGAGAGCCACCTGAGGAGTGCACCACAGGGCGAAGATGTGTTGGTCCATTTCCAGGAGGAAGACGCCACTTGTATCACACTGACTCAGACTGTTGTCTCTGCTGTTCAGGGAGCTTGGCAAATGGTTATCGGCCAGGCAGATCCCATGCACTTGCATCCACAGTCTCAGAGCTTCCTGGAAGAGAATTTGAGCCCCATACTTCTCTGCTTGTTGACATATCACATTGCGGTTGTGTTGTCTGTCAAGATTTGAATGGACCAATTGCAAATAGAGGGCAGGAAAGCTTTCAGGGCCAGGCAATTAACTGGCAGCTTGCGCAGGTTAATACATAAAACCTTCAGGAGACCAGTCCTGTGATCTCTAGTTCCTCCAGATGTGCATGCCACCTCAAGGTGGATACATCGTCACTACTGTGGCCACTGCTGGTGGTGGGCAAAAGGGCTCCCTTGCACCAGGTTTTCCCTACTGGGCCACCTTAGCAAATCCATTGCTGTCTCTGGGGGATCCTGCTTTCCGACAGACTTTCCCTGTGGTGTAAGCACTGCAAACGGAGGCACCACTGGAGAACCCTCATGTGCCAGAGTGCATGAGTGACCAGTAGAATGCAGGAAGCCAGCAGATCTATCAAGCGAAAACCAGTAGGACTGGAACTTGAGCTTCCTTCTGAAATAGCAGAATCATATTTTGAATGTGCTGGATCTTGTGAGGACGAGGGAAACCTGTGGAGTTCTCTGCATGTCATGGAACTCTCAGCATGTTGCTAGGTTAGAATGTTATGCTTTGTTAGTTACTGGATTTTCTTATGAGCTGTGAAGCTGAGCTGGAGGTACCTGCTGTTGCTCTTCAATAAAGATACCCTGTCTTCACCAATTGCGTGGAAAGTGGATCTTTACATTGGCGACGAGTTGGTCTGCGCAGGGGGCAGATGACCTGTACCTCCACCCCTGGATGAATATACTGTTAAGGACCCATTACTATTACTTCAATGTGAGTACTGAAATTTCCTTCCTCAACTGCCTACTTGTTATTTTTTAATTGAAAGGGAATCGGAATGACTCCATCTGGACAAGATTTACATTTTGAACTCTGTGCCACTTTCAGCACTACTGTGTGGAAATTGCGGATTGGAAGTTCCTTGAAACTTTAGAGATGCAGCAATTCTGTTTACAAGACTGTATCTGAGATATAACAGTGTTACCGCTTTTAGTCTGTGTACTGTGCTGACTTGCCTTACATGAGTCGTTCTTTACCAACGTTAAGGCCTTTGAATTATCTTGCGTGTGCCTTCCTGGTTGCTTTAAGTATTATAAGGATAAAAGTTTATCAAAGGTCTAATTGAACGTAAACAGCTTCAACTGTGGGGTCAATTGCTGCGAGGGACGGAGTTAAGAGTCTGTCAACGGTCTAATTGAAAGAAAACATCCCTTAGAAAATAGACGTAAACTTCACGTTCTAGCGGCCATTTTGAAACATTGGGAAGAATTCCCTTATCTTACATTGAGGCACGCCGTTCTCCTTTCAACAGAGATCATCGTTTCATTCAACGGAGAAAAATCGGATTCAACACATCGGATAGACAACACTGGATTGTGCCAATAAAGCAACATATTGGATTAACACCAATTTTAATAAGAACTGGATAAAACATCTCTTCAAGCAATCGTCAAAGAACAACTTGGTTTGTTATTTTATAGTTCTTATTTTGATTTGTTATCTTAGTTTGTTATTTTATTTAACGTTTGCCTTTCTTACAGGTGGGACTATTAGTTGCATTTTAATTGTACTATATTTTACTTCTATCTGTGTTTGACATTGCAGATCAAGGGTTATCTGCACCACCTACTTTCTTTCCTACTCCAGGTGAACCTGCTGTTCTCTGGAAAGATTGGAAGAAGTTATTTTTAACTTACATTCTTGCCACAGGCGCAGACAAGTATGGTCCTGTGCGTAGGCAAGCGATTCTACTTCACCATTTAGGGGTTGAAGGGCGGCACTTATACGAGGATCTTCCTGAAATTTCCTTAGGAATGGGGATGGTCAACCTAGCAATGTGTATGAAATGACTATGCAAATGCTGGATTTGAGATTCACTACTAAAGTCAATGTTGTATTAGAAAGACATAAGTTCTTTTGTCGTAAACCAAAAATTGATGAGGATGTTGCAACTTATGTTGCTGCGTTACGTGGTCTTTCACTGACTTGTTGCTTTGAGGGTTTAGCGGATTCCCTCATACGTGACCAAATTGTGAGGTGTACCAATAATAAAAGAGTGCGAGAGAAATTGCTCATTAAAGACCCAACTTTAGAGGAAGCACTTCAAATAGCTAAGGGTCTGGAGCATACTGATTTATGGATAAAGGAGATGGAAAGTTGTAGCAATCCCACGATGTCCAAGGAACAAGTTGTCAAAAGTGCAGAAACACAAGCAGGATGTGGGATGAAACCAAAGTAACAAATTCATCTACAAAATGTACCAATAAGGTCCCTAACAAATTTAGCGATACTGCTCGTGCAAATATTGCTGCTTCCAATAAACTCCCTAGCAAGTTTAATGATACTGCTCATGCAAACATTGCTGTTTCAGGAACTGGTTGGAGAAATATTAAATGTTATCGCTGTGGTGCTCCTGGGCACATAGCTTCTAGTCCTAGATGTATGGGCAGGAATGCGTTGTGTAGAGCTTGTGGGAAGAGGGGACATCTAGCCAAAGTGTGTAGGACAAAAACTCAAATACGAGAAGTAGATGATATATGTGAGAATGTTCAGGAGTTTATGTTATGTGTTGATGGATTGGATCTCGAATTAGATCATGATCATACCATTTTAGAATGTGATATTGTTAAAGAAAGTACATCGTTGTTGAGTAAGCCTCATTGTGTTATAAATTTGGATGGACATAACGTTACTATGTTAGTGGATTCAGGTAGTTTATATACACTGTTGTCTATGGATATGTATTCGAAAATCTGGGAACATGAAGCAGACGTCAAATCTTGGGACAAGCCTGATATTAAGGTTGTGGGATATGGTGGAAAAACGATTGATATTTTGGGGTTGAAATGGATGGTGATTTCGTTTAGTGGAAAAAGGGTGTATGGTCGAGTGTATTTGACTAAGCAAGGTTCCAACTTACTAGGGTGGCGACACCAAAAAGATCTAAATATAATTCTGAATCCCAATGCAAGAGAGCCTGTTATTTCCACTGTAATACATGAGATTGATGGAACATATCAGTCGAGTTTGATAGAAAGATACCCACAAGTCTTTTCTGAAGAGCTAGGGAAACTTAAAGATTTTTCTCACAAGATTATTTTTAAAAAAAATGCAATTCCGGTTGTGCATAAGGTGAGGAGTTTGCCATATTTGATGAGAGATCCCTTGAAAAATGAACTTGAGAAATTACTTGCACAAAACATCATAGAACCTATTGAGGCCTCGAAGTGGTTAGCCCCCATTGTCGTCGCACCCAAGGATGGGGGTAAGAAAATTTGTTTGTGTGTGGACTTACGCGACTTAAATAGAAACATTTGGGTGGACAGGCAACCTTTGCCCAACATCTCGGAGATGTTGACAGCAATGGGCGGGGGTACTGTCTTTAGCGTAATGGATATGTCTGCAGCATATCATCAGATTGATTTAGATGTAGCTTCAAGACACCTCACCTCCTTTGTCACGCCGCTGGGTGCATTTCGCTATTGCAGAATGCCTTTCGGTTTGGCATCTGCCTCAGCGGTGTTTCAAAGGGTGATGCAGAGAATTTTCGGGGACATGAAAAACGTCTTGTGTTTTCAAGATGATGTCTTGATTGTGGGGAAGGACAATGAACATCATGATTTGGTAATGGATGAAGTTCTCAAAAGATTGCAAACTAACGGGCTTACTATAAAAAATGAACAGTGTCAACTAAAAAAAAGTTATGTAACGTATCTAGGACACGAGATATGTAAAGATGGCATCAAACCTAAGAAAAGTATTATTTCAGCTATCAAGGATGCCCCAGCCCCACAGAATAAAGACCAATTAAAGTCATTTTTAGGTCTGGCAGAGTACTGCTCGAAATTTGTAAAAGGATTCACTGAAATAGTGGAACCCTTAAGAGTGCAAATGAAAAAAGGGATCATATTTGAATGGAATGTTAATTGCGATCATGCATTTAAGATGATAAAAAAAAGTATTATGAATGCTCCTACACTTGGACATTTTAATACCAAGGCTAAAACTATTGTTACAACTGATGCAAGTGCAATTGGGATTGGTGCAGTTTTAACGCAGATGAGTGATGGTGTGGAGAAAGTTATTGGGTTTGCATCGAGGAGGTTACGGGATGCTGAGCTGACATATTCAGTAATAGAGAAGGAGGCCTTAGCGTGTTGTTGGGGCGTAAAGCACTTTAAATATTTTGTGTGGGGATTACCATTTAAGGTTCGTACAGATCACAAACCCTTAGTTCACTTATTCAAAGGGGGAAGAGGGCTTGAAGGTAGTGTCACTCCAAGAATCTCCAGGTGGATGTTGTCGGTACTCGAATACAACTTTGTTGTTGAATATGTTAAAGGATTAAAAAATGTAGTGGCAGATTATTTATCAAGGATGCCAATTGATGAAGTTGCCTCAGATATAACAGTCAATATCATGAGCAGTGAGATTCGTGTAATCAATGTAGTCCACACCAGCATGTACTTCAAATCTTCTTTTCTTTATTGTTTTTCTAGCCACTTGCCAACACGTGTTTCGTCTTATGTGGGGTCACCACAGACTTCTTCAGGGCTAGATAGTCAATATAAAAACAGGGAGTACCTTACTATTGTCTCCAAATAACACTAAAGAGCGGAAAATTAAAAGAAAAAGAAAAACACCAAAGTGCAGAGTCCCACAGCCAAAAAAAACACTCTAGAAAAAAACGTAATGTGTAGGAACAAATCAAATATTGTGCTCACCAAAGGTATCACACAAGACATAAGAGCAACCGACACCTCGTATCTTTCTATGCCATGTGGTCGTGGTACAATACAGAAGGAAACCATGCAACTCAAAAGATGTGTCATTATCGTCATCATGCCATGTGGGTGAGTTATATAACGATTATCATCCACCCTATGTAATTGTCTCATTAATAAACTCACCTAGGCAATAGTACGACTAAACACAATTCCGTGTACAAAAGTATGGCTCCTTAAAGTAATAATATAGTCATTGATCCAATCTGAGTTACCAGTCACAATCAAGCAACTAGGAGAGGGAAAAAAACCGAAACCAAGACTTAAATAAATATCATAGGTTCAAAGTTAAGCATGACCCTCATATGGTATTTTATAACATATAAGATACTCACTTATCTTATTAGAAACAATCGTTGTCAGCATAGAAATCCCAAATCCAAATAAGCGGTAAGTACCAGCTACCAACTCGAATCTACAGCGAGAAAGAAATGAACCATGTAATAGTATTCCCTAACTCAACTACGTGTGACACCCCTCTTTCAGAACACAGCAGAAAGGTGTAGAGGTAATACATTAATTTCCAGTTATTAGAAAGGTCTTCAGAATAAGTCATACCACACCCAGCGACTCCATACATGAGCCGGCATCGTATAGATCTCTCCCGACATAAGGGAGGCTCGGGGAGGTCAGGGGATATTTAAACTGGTCTCAGCCCCCAGGTTATCTAATATTAAAATATACTACCACCAGTATAGCGTATCGCGTAAACGGGAACCAAAGTACAAGGAAAAAGTTACCGGAATAACGGAGCTCGGCGAGGTCAGGGGATTTTTAAAACTGGTCTAAGCCCACAATTATTCTAATAGTAAATTGCACTACCACCAGTATCGCGTACCCCGTAGACGGGAACCAAAGTACAAGGAAATAGTTACCGTAATAACGGATCACCATCGGAGAGTACTCCTCTGCTGAAGTCGGCGTTCAATTCGGGCGCCATCGCTGTCACAGCTATATTCCCGCATGGACCGTGAAAACATAAAAAAAGGACTATCCCTGGATACCGGCGCCACACACCAAACCAACGGTCGCCATATTGGAGGGGATGAGTTTCAAGTTAGTCGCTGTATAAATATATAATAAGCCAAGGCGATTAAGCCCCAGTCTTGAATAACAATCGTAAATAAGGTGATAGCAGATCATAGTATAAAAAAAAAAAGGATTCAGAGAGAGTGAAAAAACACGTATTTCGTTATAAGAAGATCACGCAAATAACTAAATCCAGTAAAAAAGGGCTATCCCTACGTACCGGCGCCACATGCCAAATAAACGGTCGCCATGTTGGAGGGGATAAAACTCAAGTCAGAAATTGTATAAGTAATAATCCAAAGCAAACTAAAGCCAGTCCCTATATAAAATAATATAAAGAAAGAAACGGTTAGTACCAGATGTTAATATTAGTAATTGGTCCAGAAAGTGCAGAGAGGTGAGTGTTATATTCGTAAGAGTATAGCACAGATTACTTAATCATGTGAACATATTTAGGCAAATTGGGGTTGAATAACAGATACGTACACAATCACATTCCATCATAAAGTCAAGATAGTAGTACTCAAGTAGTGTTGAGTATAGTAGTATGCCAGCCAATCGTGAGAAAACGATATGTTCATAGTACAAATACGGCCATATAGACAGCGTGTGCATGAGAAATTGATATCATCAAAGACCAGCATATACATAGCATGACAGGCAAATAATAAAGTCAATACTGATCGTTAGATCTAACAGAAAATCGGTTGTGCATCAAAATGACTCCGTACTTTAGCATTGGAGTTACAGAACAAATAACGAAGTAAACAAAAATGCACTGAGACACAATACCAGCAAACCAATCAAATTCCCAAAAAATATTGCAACTCATGATCGATATTCAGTCCCCTACCCACTGCTCGTAATTGCATGATCCAACATGCCTCCCTCTGTCGTAACTTTAATTCACGATTGCCACCTCTGACATCAGGTTTCACGTGTTCTATCCCATGGAATTTAAAGGACAGATGCCTGTCCTGGGCTTCGCAATCCTGTGCATGAACCGCAATAGGGTATCTGACGTTGTTATTCTTCAGGGCCCTGAAGTGTTCTGATATACGTTCTTTCATCTTTCTAATAGTACTGCCTATGTAGACTCTATTACATTTACAAATTATCGCGTAAATGACATAGGTAGTAGAGCAGTCAATATGTGCGGTTATTGTGAAAGTTCTCGAACTATTGTAACTGAACTCATGTATGTTGTGTAAGGCAAACCTACACATGCTACAATTCCCACACTACTTGAGTACTACTATCTTGACTTTATGATGGAATGTGATATTGTGTACGTATCTGTTATTCAACCCCAATTTGCCTAAATATGTTCACATGATTAAGTAATCTGTGCTATACTCTTACGAATATAACACTCACCTCTCTGCACCTTCTGGACCAATTACTAATATTAACATCTGGTACTAACCGTTTCTTTCTTTATATTATTTTATATAGGGACTGGCTTTAGTTTGCTTTGGATTATTACTTATACAATTTCTGACTTGAGTTTTATCCCCTCCAACATGGCGACCGTTTATTTGGCATGTGGCGCCGGTACATAGGGATAGCCCTTTTTTACTGGATTTAGTTATTTGCGTGATCTTCTTATAACGAAATACGTGTTTTTTCACTCTCTCTGAATCCCCTTTTTAAAAAAAAAAATGTTATACTATGATCTGGTATCACCTTATTTACGATTGTTATTCAAGACTGGGGCTTAATCGCCTTGGCTTATTATATATTTATACAGCGACTAACTTGAAACTCATCCCCTCCAATATGGCGACCGTTGGTTTGGTGTGTGGCGCCGGTATCCAGGGATAGTCCTTTTTTTATGTTTTCACGGTCCATGCGGGAATATAGCTGTGACAGCGATGGCGCCCGAATTAAACGCCGACTTCAGCAGAGGAGTACTCTCCGATGGTGATCCGTTATTACGGTAACTATTTCCTTGTACTTTGGTTCCCGTCTACGGGGTACGCGATACTGGTGGTAGTGCAATTTACTATTAGAATAATTGTGGGCTTAGACCAGTTTTAAAATCCCCTGACCTCCCCGAGCTCCATTATTCCGGTAACTTTTTCCTTGTACTTTGGTTCCCGTTTACGCGATACGCTATACTGGTGGTAGTGTATTTTAATATATGATTACCTGGGGGCTGAGACCAGTTTAAATATCCCCTGACCTCCCCGAGCCTCCCTTATGTCGGGAGAGATCTATACGATGCCGGCTCATGTATGGAGTCGCTGGGTTTGGTATGACTTATTCTGAAGACCTTTCTAATAACTGGAAATTAATGTATTACCTCTACACCTTTCGGCTGTGTTCTGAAAGAGGGGTGTCACACGTAGTTGAGTTAGGGAATACTATTACATGGTTCATTTCTTTCTCGCTGTAGATTCGAGTTGGTAGCTGGTACTTACCGCTTATTTGGATTTGGGATTTCTATGCTGACAACGATTGTTTCTAATAAGATAAGTGAGTATCTTATATGTTATAAAATACCATATGAGGGTCATGCTTAACTTTGAACCTATGATATTTATTTAAGTCTTGGTTAAATGAAGAAGTCTGTGGTGACCCCACATAAGACGAAACAC
The DNA here is from genome assembly GCA_963921515.1 of Calotriton arnoldi. NCBI lineage: Eukaryota > Metazoa > Chordata > Amphibia > Caudata > Salamandridae > Calotriton > Calotriton arnoldi. The sequence continues at coordinate 1,791,253 of CAWUFW010003305.1, forward strand.
GTGTTGGCAAGTGGCTAGAAAAACAATAAAGAAAAGAAGATTTGAAGTACATGCTGGTGTGGACTACATTGATTACACGAATCTCACTGCTCAGGATATTGACTGTTTGATTTGATATGCGGAGAATTCTTTTTTCTGCATAATTGGTGATGTTGGATGGCCGTCACCTACATCCTTGGAGCAGGCTGATCTTGATATTGACTATTGGCAACTAAGCGCAGGATTGTTTCCAACCATCCATTTTTTTGTATTGCCTCAGATATAGATGATGTAGTTGAGGAAGTGTTTAACACTAACTGCAATGGTGAGGAAGCTGCATTCTCCAAGCAAGAATGGATGGATGCCATGTCTAACGATTAGATTTTGCAGTGTGTAGTTAGGTGTGTCTCCATGGGATGGAGTGAAAGTGTCATGCAGGATATTCGTTTTAGAAGTTACCATCATGTAGAAAGTGAGTTGAGTGTATGTGATGGAAAATTGATGAGAAGGTGTCAGTTTGTACCACCGGTTGCATTGAGAGGGAAAATTGTGATCATCGCCCATGAGGGGCACTTGGGAAGGAACGTGACCAAAAAGAGAGTCCGACAAGCGTATTGGTGGCCTGGCATGGATAGTGATATTGAGGATGTTGTGAAAGATTGTCATGCATGTGCCCAAGCCGACAAATCTAAAGTTGTTAGACAACCTCCTTTAGAGTGTGTATCATTTCCCAAGCGTCCGTGGGAAAGAGTTGCAATTGATTCTTTAGGACCGATATCTAAACTTGGGTCACGTGATAAATTTATGATGGTTTTGGTTGACTACCATTCCAAATGGTTTGTAGTTGAGACCACAGATTGCGTGAACACGCAGAGAGTAATTGCGTTTATGGAAAGAGTTTTCTCGAATGAACGGATTCCGAAAGTTTTGGTGTCGGACAACGGGGTCCAACGAGTATCTAAAGAAATGCAAAGTTTTTTATGCAAGTTGGGAGTCAGTCATGAGAGAGTTGCTATGTTCAGGCCCTAAGCAAACGGTTTAGTTGAGAGAATCAACCGTTTGATTATGGAAAATATACGGTTGTCACTTTCGAATGGTTTACCGTGGCGTGAGGAACTCAAGAAACTTGTGTGGTCATACAGAGTGACACCGCATTCTATGACTGGTGTTTCACCGTTTATTTCTCCTGGGTGGTTGAAAGACAAGTATTGTGTGTGGGTTGATCGGAATGCTGTAGGAAGTGGGGTAGCTCAACGCCAGTTAGCCACAGCAAAGTATTACAATGCCAGGAAGGGTGTGAAAAGTCATGATGTGGAAATTGGAGATTGGGTGGTTGTGAAACGTGGTGGCATTGTTATTAAGGGAGATAGTAAATTCTCTAAGCCAATGCAAGTGAAATCTGTAAAGAAGAACATTATCATCCTGGATGATGGGTCTGCTTGGAGCACTGGTAATGTCTGTAAATGTCGTGCTCCATTACCTGTTCTTGACAATTAAATGTTTTAAATGTATCATATTTATTATATTAATATAATATGTGAGGGGGGAGATGTGTGGAGTTCTCTGCATGTCATGGAACTCTCAGCATGTTGCTAGGTTAGAATGTTATGCTTTGTTAGTTACTGGATTTTCTTATGAGCTGTGAAGCTGAGCTGGAGGTACCTGCTGTTGCTCTTCAATAAAGATACCCTGTCTTCACCAATTGCGTGGAAAGTGGATCTTTACAAAACCTCATAATGCTGTTGTGTTCAGTGCTACCCCTATGAACAGCAGGCAATGAGAGGGCTATAGAGAAGACTTGGGCAGAATGAGGAAATGTGGATTATTATATGGTGTGCTTGTACGATCTCCCACTATAGTAATGACACAAACCCATATCAGGTCAAGCCAGGTTCTTTTGTAAAACCTTAGCTCAGTCATATGTATCTGTGGCTCAGAGTAGTAAGGCTTTATCAAAGGAACAAGTGTGAAGCATTAAGAAGTGCTAAAGCAGTTGAATAAGAAAAAAATGAACCACAATAAAAATATTACACCAATTTATAAAGATAGGTTATATTTTATCTTTGAATAGACACATCAACATCAAAAATCCACCAGAGCGTTCTGGAGATAGGAATTTTCAAAGAAACAATATATCACGGATTGTCACTGAATGCAATAAATCTTTGTAATCTATGCGATCGCGGTTTATGATTAGCCACAACAAACAAGATGAAAAAAACTAGATTGGCACTTTTGGGGGTGTCAACTCCAATAAAGAGCCATTCACAGGGACCAGTCAAGTCCAGGGGGGCAGTGAGACAGGATGCTTATGATGCTCAAAGATGCTGAGCCGTTGTCAGGAGTCTTCCTGCGACCACCCCTTGGTCCTTGAGCTTGGGGGGAAGGCAGCTTTGTTGTCGGGGGTCGATGTCCCACGAAGTTGCCACTGGTCTAGTGGTCTTTGGTTACAGCAAAACAAGGGGTTCCCTTTTACTTGCAGTAACTTCAATGCTGGACGACCAAACTCCACGGACATAACTCCCAGGTCTAGCAGACTCAGATGCAATTATTGAGGGTCAGGACTCGGTCTCTCAGGCTGCATCTCGGCTTCCAACGGTGGTCAGACTTCTTGGTGCTGGACTCTCAAGTGCGCAAGCTTCTCAACTTTTGTAGCCCTGTGGAGTCACATTTTCTGTCTGAAGCTCATGGGCAACCTTTGCTAGTCCAAGGCGCAGTCCAGTCTTTGGTGCAGCCTCTCTTTGCTGAGTCCAGGAAAGAGCAGGCCAGTCCTTCTTTGGCCTTCTGTCCATTACAGACGTGATCTCAGGTCTGGGTGCCAGGAGTGCCACTTTTATGCCAGCTACAAGCCTAGGGGGATGTGGCTACTTACTAGCCAATGGGCTAACCAGTCCCTTCCCACCTGATGACAACTTACTGTGAAGTGTGGCATCTAGCTTGCACGAATGTAATATTCTTCCCACTCGCAACATGGCAGAGCCCTTCTCATGGTGTGTGGAGCGCTCTAGCCCAACCTAGATGTGTGGCTATCTGAGAGCTACACTCCCCTTGCAAAACCAGTTTGACAATGGTTTCTCCCTCTGCCTGGGATGCCAGCCTGTATGCTGAAACAGAAGAGCAGTCCATTCCATGTGTGACTCCCATTTGCCCTTCAAAGACGGCTTCCCCTTTGAAGCTTGGCTTTTGGGCTCACACCCACTCTGGCCATCATGCCAGGAGGAGCTCACACCTCTTTCCTCGCAGGTCCTTTGTTCCTGTTCCTGAAAGATGTTCTCCCCTCTCTCCAGGAGGGCAGAAGGCTATCTCGAGGACAGCAGTTGCATGCAACTGTAAACAGCCACTGGAAACTTTAGGCAACAAAGTGTCAACTTTCTTAAGTACTTTTGTAAAATAGTTTCATTTAATTAGACTTGAGCAACTTGTCACGTTGAATGCAGTGATTTTTTGACACCTCGAAGTACCATATTTTGTAGTCCCAATTGGTAGATAGCATGGCTGAGTTGTCAACGTGTAACTCCATACTCACCAATGGGGCTACTAACTTTGCCACAGTGAAAATCACAGTGGGGTTTTTGCTGTCAGGATATGTAAAGTTAATAAAACACGTCCTTCTTTTTAATATAAGGCAGCTTGCCTTTAGGACTCAATAGGCCTGCCCTAGGGGTGGCTTATAAGTATTAAAAGGAAGGTCTGGGCCTTGCCATTGGTTTTAATAGTAAAAGTCGAGTTAGCAGTTTAAATTTGCTCTGCCAGTCTGCAATCTTGGATGGGGGAGGGGGGGTCATTCTTTGCTTTGTCACACTCGTGGTGGCACAGTAAGTGTTGCAGTCTACAAGGGACACCTAACATTTACCATATACTAGGAACTTATAAGTAAGTTAACTTATGCCGATTGTGGGTAAAGCAATTAGATATATACCTTTTAAGGGTCAGAGCACTGGCACTGAGGCCCTTTTGGCAGCACTTAGTGCACTTTCAGAGATGACAAACCAGCAGCATCAGTCTAAAAAGTTGGGGGTGATCATGCAAAAAGAGGTATTTCCTTACAGACAGGTTGATGGAAAAGCCCAAGTCAAACAGCTAAGTGAGCCTGCCTTGAGCAGCTAATCGCCGAGGTACAGAAATACTGAGATTTCTTACCTGTGCAAATATGTCGTAACCACCGCCATCATCTTGGTGAAGACTTTGGGTGCTGATTTCAGTCAAAATGGAAGGACTAAGAATTAGTAGTAGGTGACTAGGTATGTAGAAATATGTGCCCTGCAAGTCAAGTGACACCATCTAGTCTTCCTTTTCTAGCGCAAAAAGTTCCTCAGACCGGGATATTTAGCAAGGAGGCATGTAGCATTCATGGATCTTAGCGTCAGGATCCTGGCTAAAATTACCTTTGTGCCCATTTCTTCCAACTTTTTTTAGATTGTCTGCCGGGAAGTACTATGGAAAACTCCCTTGGGTTGCATGAAAATGCCTACACACTGTATGGTGAAGAATGAGTGGAAAGGACGTCTGATTCTTGTGCTGGCCTATAACATCAGGCTACAAGCCTGCTAACTGGCAAGTGGACTTTGGCTTTTCCCATGCCACTTTTATGGGCTCCATGAGTGAGTCATTGAATGGGAGTAGTGGTTCGATTGCTGCCGAAGCAGGCCACTACTCCCAAATATGACCTCAAGGGTGACTGGTGCCGAGTATGGTGCGCATCATGTGTGCCATGCAATGTTTTGCCTGCCCCTCCTTAATCGCTTTGGTGTGCATTAGGTTGCACTTATTGCACATCTAGAAAGTTTGTTTAGCCCCTAGACACCAAAGACAGACATTGTTTAAAACAGGATTTTTTTTGTAGGGAGAGACATCCATAGCACTGCCAAAATTGAAACATGTTTCTGTGAAAAAGCCAACAGAGAACAGCTTCGGATCTGTTTCGAAGGGTATGGAAAAAAAAAACCTGATGTCACGGTGCCGAAGTGGCACTATATGGCTCCAGTGAAATCACCTCTGCTGCATCCGGAACCAAGATGGATCCTGTGCCACCCACCAGTGCAGGAGAGGTAATGCAAAGTTTCCTGATCCAGTCTGCACACTTGGGATACTCAAAAGGTGTGGACCTTTTGCCAAGCTGGCGGCACGTGGCTGACATGGCTGATCTCGCTTGCGGCCCCCCAATGCTAACAGATGGAACCCCGTCTGTGTATGTGGAGACACTCACGGGCCGGTACAAATTACCATTTTTGGTGCCGCTGCTACTGCTAGCTTCGCCCCAGTGGTGTTCATGCTATTGCTCCCATGTGCAGGAGTTAGAAAATTACAGCGGTAGCAGCAGCAATCGCGCCCGCTCTTCCCTACAAGCTCGCGCATTTCACATGGCTTGTTCGGCCTCCACTGCTGGATTACCTGGCACTCGACATAACTGTTAAGCATTTTGGAAAGACCGATTGGATTAATTTAATATGGTCGATCCTGAGGGGGACTCTCTGAAACCTGCAGACCTGAGCAATGCTGCATAAGTGACAGATGCTGCCTCTGATGTGATAACTTAGGTGACAGAGTTGGCAGGATCTGGCACTGGTGATCATGTTGGGTCAAGTTCCGTGTCAGCACAGATAAATCATGTCGGCGTCCTATTGGGTCCTTTTAGTCACACCCTGCAGAATGCTCCCTCATCAAGCTTGCCAAATCCAGTAAAAAAAATATGGTGGATTTCTTCAGTCCTAAAGGTACAAGCATGGGCTCAGTGCTCCAAATCTTTATTACTATTCTGGAAGCAGGCTCTAGGTCTGGGCATTCAGGCACCTCTGGAACCAAGGAAGTTGCTGCTACTGTAGATCATAATGATTTGCGGCCACAGATGTCCATGGGTGGCCACTTAATCCAAGGAGATCCCATTAGTTGTAATGTGCTCCGGTCAGCTGCTACGAAGGGGGGTGAAATAGACTCTCATCCGTCCCCTGGACTCCTTGTCAATAATGAAATTATGCTACATGAAAATCAGGATGTACTGGAAACTTTTTTCCCCCTGTCTAACCCGTCGGAGACAGGAAGTTTGGCCACTTCAGGCTCAGACTCTGAGCCCGATTGCAAGCCTTATGGGGAGAGGCGCCAAGTTTAAGTCTGAGCTTCTAAAAAGACCGTCATAGACCGTCATAGTAGGCTCCGAAAACTATGTTAATGAGGTCACCCCGGCTGATTTTAATAATGATGATGACCTGCAATGGGACCCTGAATGTGTGACAATTAGGGATGTATCCTCTGCAACTTTCCCACAAGATCAGCTGGATTAACCAGCGACTAGGTAAGCGTCTCCCTTGAATGCTAGTCTTGAGCAACATGATAAGCCGCCAGTGCAGGTGCAATTGCAACTTATGTCACACACGAGGGCAGCCGGGGATTCTTCCTTAGCCTCGATTTACAATTTGTTGCAACTGCATAGAGAGGACTGTAAAAAGCACTCAATGACTCTAAAGACCTCTCATCTAGAAACACAGGTGGTGCTTGTAGGAAAGTGCCCCTCTTTGACATGGTCACCCCCACTTTTTGCCTAGTATCTGATGCAATTTTGACAGAAGTGCACTGGGTTTCTGCTATCCAGGTCTTCCAGTGCCAGATCTCTTTCCCTAAAACTGTACAATTGTTCCCTCAATTGGCAATACCGTTAGCACCTCATGTAAGTCCCTAGTAAATGGTACCCTTGGTACCTAGGACAAGGAGGCTAAAGAGGGCTGCAGCAATTATTGTGCCACCCTAAGGGACTCCTCAGCACCAATATGTAAACTGCCATTGCAGGCTACGTGCCAAGGTACAGAGAAAAGTGAAGACACGACTTGGCACACCTCCTGTGTGCCATGTCTGCAGACACTGTGTGCAGTATAGGTAAGCCACCCCTACAGCAGGCCTTACAACCCTAGGGCAGGATGCACTATACTACATGTGTGGATATATCTGCAGGAGCAGATATGCCTCTGTGATGTCTAAGTCGATTCTTAGATATTACAAGTGGAGAGGGTAGCCATTTTGAGAACATGTGCTAGACACTGGTATTTGCGAGCTCCTCGGCTACATGATGGCTTCACTGAAACTAGAGATATTTGGTTTCAAACATCTCGTATTAATAAACCCACACTGATTCCAGTGATGGATTTATTAATGCATGCACCCAGAGGGCACCTTAAAGGTGTCCCCTGAAAACCTACCGACTACTAGTGTACTGGCTGACTGGTGTTGACCAGCCTGCCACCACAGACAGTGTTCTTGACCCCCTGCAGGTGACAGCCTGCTCTCTCTGAGGGCAGATAAAATTCCAGCTCTGGCCTGAGGTGTTGTCACCTCCTCCAGACAGGATGGTCAAGTGATCAGCATATCAAGGCAGGAGGCGTTTAAAGGCCTCTGCAGATATAGGAAATGCCACCCCCTGCCCCAGGCCCATTAGGCACCTGGACAGGTGGGAAAGTAACTAGTCAGGAGGCGTGTTCTCCCCTCAGACTAGTTCCACCCCTAAGGTAGCCTATCTGATGTGAACACGAAATTTAGAATTCCAACATCTTGGTTTTGGCGAAATTATGCTCTCTGGGTCCGGGTTACGCCCTGTTCCCACAGAGAGTGGTCATATAGAGGGTATAGAGACCCTAAAGGTAAGTAGTCCATTGGCTACTACCTGTCACTTCCTTAGCGCCCCTCAATTGAGTATTTAGGTGAATCCCCTGACACCGGAAACTCAGATTCAATGGATCCAGAAGAAGAGGACAAAAAAGAGCTGTGATAAAAATGAGAACTGAAGACTCGCTATGGGCTTTTGGTGCCAAACCCTGCCTGCCTGCACCAGTCTCGACAATCGTGACCAGTCATAGTCCTGCAGCTGAACATCATCCAAGAACCCTGGGAGACTGTCAGCCCTTCACTATTGCCAGCAATCTCCCTTGGAGTAAAGGAGCTACTCCCCTGCAGTCTGCAGACACCGAAGACGCAAAGTCCGGTTCACCGAGTTGCTGCTCCCCAGCCAGCCCAACACAGCAGCCCCCCAGGAAGAGTTATCTGTGCTTCTGAAGGTCAGATCTGTCCCCCCACTGAGTGAGAGGACACCAGGACCAACCAGAGCCGCACAGGACCAATGCCTGTGGTGCCAGACCCCTTGCAGCAAACAGAACCTGTGAGAGTCCTATCCGGACTCCCACTACACTGAGACCGAGCAGCCATCAAAGGATGTCAGCACCGCAGAGGTCCACTTCCAGAGCGGCCCAGCTGTCCTGATTTTGCACTCTCAACCGCCAAGAATGACAACAGCAAGGCCCTAGGATGCATAGAGCCCAGCTGACCTTTCCACTCTGCAGTGAACCTTTCCCCCTTTGGCTGCCCGTGGCGGTCCCTGAGTTTGCCGCCGCAGGTAAGAGCGGGGGTGGGGGGGGTTGGCGATCCCTGCATTTGTCGCCCCACAAAGGCTGCAGGTAAGAAGGGGGAGGCCGCCGCCTGCAAAACTCGTGCTGCCCAGGGCAGACCCCCCCCCCCCGCTGCTCCACTGGCACTCTGCACCCGAATGCCCCATCCCGGGTACTGACGAACCGGCTGTGCGCCTGTGTTCCCAGGACCCTTGTGATCTGAGCCCCATGTTGGAAGCTCACGGACTTGTTCCCAAGTACCCCTCTGCGGCCTGTTTCTAGGTGGTCCCTGTAGGAAAGTGCCCTCTTTTTGCATGGCTGTCCCCACTTTTTGCCAAACTGTTCATGTACTTTGACTGAGGTTACCCTGAGTTCCTGCCTACCAGGTACCCAGGGCCTATGTTCTTTCCCTAAAGTGCATCGATACAAAACCCAATTGGCACTCTCTGGTCCCTTGTAACTGGTACCATAGGTACCAAGGGCACTGTGGCCAGGGAAGGCCCCTGAGGGCTGCAGCACTTATTGTGCCACCCTTAGAGGCCCTGTACCCTTTCTCTCTCTCTCTCTCTCTCTCTCTCTCTCTCTCTCTCTCTCTCTCTCTCTCCCCCCCCCCCTGTTTTGGTGCAGAACAAAGTGAAGAGTCGACATGGCACACATTCCTGTGTGCCATGCCTACAACCCACTGCCCTGGCATAGGTAAGCCACCCCTCTAGTGGGTGCACTATACCAGTGGTGAGAGTACAGGTGCATGAGACCTGTACCCATACAGTGTCTAAGCCAATTCTTGGACATTGTAAGTGCAGTAATGCCATTAAGAGTATATGGTGCTGGGAGTTTGTCATTACGAACTCCATAGCACCATAATGGCTTTACTGAAAACTGGGAAGTTTGGTATCAAACATCTCAGCGCATTAAACCCACACTGATGCCAGTGTGGGATTTAATGAAAAATGCACTCAGAGGGCATCTTAGAGATGCCCCCTGACAAACAACCTAAGTCTAGTGTCCTGGCTGAGAGCTTGCTCGCCAGCTGCCACCACCAGACATGTTTCTGGACCTCTGGGTCGAGAGCCTGGCGCTCTCGGGGTCCTGAAACAATGCACATCCTGGGACGAGATGCCAAGCCTCCTCCTCCAGGATGGGCAGTGTCCACAAAGGGGTAGCTTCAAAGGCTTTCCGCATTTGTGAGCTGCCCTAGCCATTTGCTGCTTACAGCAACTGGCCCCCACCGGTTCTGAACCCCACTTTGAGCGGGAGAATCGGCGGGAAAACCAAGTGAGGAAGGCAGGTGTGCCCACTTTTGCCAACCCCACCCCTCAGGTGGGGGAGGCGAGGTGAAGCATAACTCTCAGTCCCCGCCATCTTGCAGATGGGGGACTCAGCCAACCCGAGAGAGGCATATGCCCCCTCCCACTGGAGGGTGGCATAATAGGGGTTGTACCCACCCCAAGGAAGGGACCCATTGGTCCCGACCTATACCTACCTGTAACGCCCCTAAATTTAGTATTTAGGGGCAACCCTGAACCTTGCCTCCTCAGACAAGAATCAACCAGAAGAAGAGAAGAAGAAGGAACGAAAAAGCTGTGCTGAACTAAGAAGAGGAGGACGCCCACTGACTTGGCCTCAGCTCTACCGGCCTGTCCCCACCTCGAACCTGCTCCAGGAAAATCTCGGTGTGTCCTGCAGCCGGCAGCCCTCAAGAACCCGAAGGACCTGCCCTCCAAAATCAAGACTTTGTCTCCCGTGAGCACCGGATTTGCTCACCCATAGGCTCTGGCTCCGGCCAAATCCGCGAGTCTGCACCACTCTGCACCCGGCGCCCACGGCCCGAGTTAGAGTGGCCCAACACCACGAGGAGGTTTCAAGTGGATCCCCACCGAAACAAGAAAAACAGTCACCCAGGCCCTCGTCACCAGCAGGCTGGACTACGGAAACGCCCTCTACGCAGGAACGACGGCTAAGCTCCTGAGACGGCTGCAACGCATCCAGAACGCCTCTGCACGTCTTATCCTCGACATCCCCCGACGCAGCCACATCACACCCCACCTGAGAGACCTGCACTGGCTCCCTGTCAACAAGAGGATAACCTTCAAGCTCCTCACCCACGCACACAAAGCACTCCACAACTCCGGACCAGCCTACCTCAACAGACGACTCAGCTTCTACACCCCCACCCGCCAGCTCCGCTCGACCAGCCTCGCCCTCGCACAGTCCCCCGCATCCGGAAAACGACCGCCGGCGGCAGATCCTTCTCCCACCTCGCCGCCAAGACCTGGAACACCCTCCCCACCAACCTCCGACAGACCCAAGACCTACTGGCCTTCAGAAGACTCCTCAAGACCTGGCTCTTCGATCAGTAGCAGCACCACCCCCCTCTTCCCCCAGCGCCTTGAGACCCTCGCGGGTATGTAGTGCGCTTTATAAGTGACATGATTGATTGATTGATTGATTGATCCTGATCTGAGATCTGGTGATCTCTGACCTGCCTTGAGTATCCAGTCGACGCCTGCAGCCCTTTTCTGGAGGATCCTCCCAACCGCGACCGGAGCTGGTAAGAAAACTCGATGCCTAAAGACACCCCTGCAGAGTTAGCCAGCCACCCCCGCCCCCTGGCCCGGTCCCTGCTTCTGAACCCAGCCAGGTCGGGTGAGCCTGCACTGGCCCCGATGGACCCCCGTCCCCAGCACCCGGACCCTCGGTTGGCTTGCAGGACCAAGGGGCTTCCAGACCCCGGGGCCCACCGGACGGAGCTCAAGCCCGGGCCCCGTCCCCAGCGCCCGGACCCTCGGCTGGCTTGCAGGACGGGGGGCTCCTGCACCCCGGGGCCCGTCGGACGTAGCTCAAGCCCCGGCCCCGGTCCCAGCTCCCGAACCCTAGCAAGGCCAGGGAGAGCCTCCCCGGGC
>CAWUFW010003305.1:1812500-1861498 GCA_963921515.1 Calotriton arnoldi
ATCTGGAGGAAAAATACCCCCCTTTCTTGTAATCTGTGTGCACAGGGTGACGGAGGGGACCCAAGGCGCGAACGTGGACCTCCTGGAGCCCTCGCTGGGATCGGGGAGGCAAATGAGCCCTCATCGGGACTTCCAGGGAAGCCCGGCCATCTGGTTGCCCCATTGGAAAGCACTGCGCGCGACCAGGTGGCCGAGGGGATAGGTGCGACCAGATGGCCGAGGGGAAAGGCGCAACCAGATGGCCGAGGGGAAAGGCGCAACCAGATGGCCGGGCTCGAAGGGCGGCCATCTGGTCGCTCTGTGCACTAACAAAAGGGCGAGCGGGCGCCGAGGCATGGGAGGCCGGCGGCCCGGGGCCCCGGCTGGGCCTCAGCCATGGGGCTGCGAGGGGGGAGCCGACGGGCCCTCTAACCCGGGGCCCACGGACACCTTGACAAGCAGGCGAAGCGGGTAGGTCTGCACGGGACCGACGGACCCACGTCCCGGGCCCTTGGCGGAGCGGCAGGCCGGAGGACGGGGCCCAGGGCTGGAGCGCCCGGCCCAGAGGCGCAGGGGAAGCCACCCCGGGCCCACGGGACCCGTCCCGGGCACCCTGCCACGCGGCAGGCCCGAGGACAGAGCCCGGGGTGGGGAGGCCGCCCTCCCCAGGGCCCTCATGGGCCCCGGACGGAGCTCCTGAACTCAGCCAAGCGAGGAGGGCTCCCCGGGCACAACAGAACCCCGTCTCGGGCCTTCGGCATAGCGGCAGGCCGGGGGAAGGGGGCCCAGGGCTGGAGCACCCGACCCGGGGCTGGCGGGCCCCTGGACCCAGCCGAGGCTCCCGTGCCCAGAGGCGCAGGGGAAGCCTCCGCGGGACCCTGTCCCGGGCACCCTGCCACGCAGCAGGTCCGAGCACGGAGCCCGGGGTGGGGAGGCCGCCCTCAGGGGCCCCTGATGGAGTTCCTGAACCCAGCCAAGCGAGGGGGGCTCCCCGGGCACAACAGAACCCCGTCTCGGGCCTTCGGCATAGCGGCAGGCCGGGGGACGGGGCCCAGGGCTGGAGCACCCGACCTGGGGCTCCCAGGCCCAGTGGAAGCCTCCCCAGGCCCGCGGGACCCTGTCCCGGGCACACTGCCACGCGGCAGGCCTGAGGACGGAGCCCGGGGTGGGGAGGCCGCCCTCCCCGGTGCCCTCAGGGGCCCCAGATGGAGCTCCTGAACCCAGCCAAGCGAGGGGGACTCCCCGGGCACGACGGAACCCCGTCTCAGGCCTTTGGTGGAGCGGCAGGCTGGAGTGCGGGGCCCAGGGCTGGAGCACCCGACCCAGGGCCCGGCGTGGCCCCTGTACCCCATTGGGGCTCCTGGGCCCAGAGGCGCAGGGGAAGCCTCCCCGGGCCCGCGGGACCCCATCCCGGGCACCCTGCCACGCGGTAGGCCCGAGGACGGAGGCCTGGGTGGGGAGGCCACCAACCCCAGGGCCCCGGCTGGAGCTCCTAACCCCCAGCCAAGCAGGGGGAGGCTCCCCGGGCCCGGCGGAACACCGTCTCGGGCCCCTGGCTTAGCGGCAGGCCAGAAGACTGAGCCTGGGGCCCCTGGACCCCGTCGGGGCTCCCAGGCAGAGGTGAGGCCTCCGCGGGCCCCCATCCTGGGCACCACACCACACCACACGTTGGGCCGGGGGACGGAACCCCGGGCTGGGGGGGGCGTCCTGGCCCGTCCGGCTGCCGGCTGAAGACCGCTAGGCCGAGAGGGGTTTTGGAGTACCCTGTCCCTAGTAATCCGGAGGAAGGGTACCCCCTTTCTGGTAATCCGTGCGCACCGCAAGACTGAGGGGACCCAAGGCGCGGACGCGCCCGACCTCCTGGAGCCCTGGCTGGGATCGGGGAGGCAAACGAGCCCTCATCGGGACTTCCAGGGCAGCCCGGCCATCTGGTCGCCCCATTGGAAAGCATTGCGCGTGACCAGATGGCCGAGGGGGAAGGCGCGACCAGATGGCCGGGCCCGAAGGACCCCAATCTGCCTGCCCCGAGCCTTCGTGGGAGGGCTCCCGTCTGCCCTTTGGAGGGCTCGGGGGATCTGCGTCCCGGGGGCTCGGAGACCCCAGCTGGGCCTCGGGCCTGGGGCTGCGGACGGTGGTCCCTGACGGACCTCCGACCCGGGGTCCCCCAGGCACCTTGACAGGCGGGCAAAGCAGGAGGGAGGCCTGCCCGGGCCTCCCTCCTGCTTTGCCCCATGGTCCTGGGACCCCTAAGCCCGGACGGAGGTCTCGGGCTGGCATGTGCATGGGAGGCCTCCTCAAGGCCCGCGTCCCGGGCGCCCTGCCACGCAGCAGGCCTTAGGACGGAGCCCAGGGTGGGGAGGGCACCCTCCACACCAGGGCCACCAAGGGCCTCTGCATGAGCTCCTGAACCCAAACTGAGCAGGGGAACGCCCGACGGGCCCATGGCGGAGCGGAAGACGGAGCCCAGTGTAGGGAGCACCCGGCCAGAGCTCTCGGGCCGGATGCCCAAGGGAGGACCGCCCGGGCCCGATGGAGCCCGTCCGGGGCACTTTGCCACGCGGCAGGCCGGAGGACGGAGTCTCCGTCAGGGGGGAATGTGGTGCCCGGTCCCAGCCCATCTGGTCCCCGGCTGAGAACCGCCAGCCCGGGATCGGTTCCGGCATACCCTGTCCCTAGTAATCCCGGAGGAAAGCTACCCTTCTTTCTGGTAACCCGTGCGCACAGAGTGACGGAGGAGACCCAGGGCACGGGGGCACCCGACCTCCTGGAGCCCTGGCTGGGATCGGAGAGGCGGGCGAGCCCTCATCGGGACTTCCAGGCCGTCCTGGCCATCTGGTCGCCCCATTGGAAAGCATTTTGCGCGACCAGATGGCCGAGGGGAAAGGCATGACCAGATGGCCGGGCCAGAAGGACGCCAATCTGCCTGCCCTGAGCCTTCACCGGAGGGCTTCCGCCTGCCCATGCAGGGCTCAGGGGCTCTGCATCCCGGGGGCTCGGAGACCCCAGCTGGGCCTCAGGCCCGGGACTGAGAATGGGGGTCCCCGGCGGAGCTTAACCCATCCCTAGGCCCGCCCGGTGGTCCCGGGCCAGGCCGCACGGGGGAGGCCTCCACGGGCCTGCGTCGGGCCACCAAGGGCCCCAGCCTATGCTCCTGAACCCAGCCAAGCTGGGGAAGGCCCGCCCATGCCCAGGGCGTGGGAGGGAGCCCGGGGTGAGAGCACCCGGCCTGAGCTCTCGGGCCCGGACGCCCAGGGGAGGACTGCCCAGGACCGATGGAGCCCGTCCCGGGCACTTTGCCGCGTGGCGGGCCGGAGGAGGGAGCCCCGGGCAGTGGGGAGGTGTTGCCCGGGCCTAGCCCATCTGGACCCCGGCTGAGAACAGCCAGCCCAGGAGCGGTTCCGGCATACCCTGTCCCTAGTAATCCGGAGGAAAGCTACCCTTCTTTCTGGTAACCCGTGCAACAGAGTGACGGAGGGGACCCAGGGCACGGGGGCGCCCGACCTCCTGGAGCCCTGGCTGGGATCAGAGAGGCGGGCGAGCCCTCATCGGGACTTCCAGGCCGGCCCGGCCATCTGGTCGCCCCATTGGAAAGCATTGCACGCAACCAGATGGCCGAGGGGAAAGGCGCGACCAGATGCCCGGGCCAGAAGGACGCCAATCTGCCCGCCCTGAGCCTTCACCGGAGGGCTCCCGCCTGCCCATGCAGGGCTCGGGGGCTCTGCGTCCCGGGGGCTCGGAGACCCCAGCTGGGCCTCAGGCCCGGGACTGAGAATGGGGGTCCCCGGCGGACCTCCGACCCGGGCCCATGGCGGAGCTTAACCCATCCCTGGGCCTGCCCGGCGGTCCCGGGCCAGGCCACGCGGGGGAGGCCTCCACTGGCCTGCGTCGGGCCACCAAGGGCCCCAGCCTCTGCTCCTGAACCCAGCCAAGCTGGGGAAGGCCCGCCCGGGCCCAGGGCGTGGGACGGAGCCCGGGGTGGGAGCACCCGGCCAGAGCTCTCGGGCCCGGACGCCCAGGGGAAGACTGCCCAGGACCGATGGAGCCCATCTCGGGCACTTTGCCGCGCGGCGGGCCGGAGGAGGGAGCCCTGGGCAGTGGGGAGGTGTTGCCCGGGCCTAGCCCATCTAGTCCCCGGCTGAGAACCGCAAGCCCGGGAGCGGTTCCGGCATACCCTGTCCCTAGTAATCCGGAGGAAAGCTACCCTTCTTTCTGGTAACCCGTGCGCACTGAGTGACGGAGGGGACCCAGGGCACGGGGGCGCCCGACCTCCTGGAGCCCTGGCTGGGATCGGGGAGGCGGACGAGCCCTCATCGGGACTTCCAGGCCGGCCCGGCCATCTGGTCGCCCCATTGGAAAGCATTGCGTGCGACCAGATGGCCGAGGGGAAAGGCGCGACCAGATGGCCGGGCCCGAAGGACGCCAATCTGCCCGCCCCGAGCCTTCGCGGGAGGGCTCCCGCCTGCCCTTTGGAGGGCTCGGGGGCTCTGCGTCCCGGGGGCTCATCAGAGCCCTTAGCTGGGTCTCGGGCACGGGGCTGCAAGGGGGGGGCCCCCTACGGAACTCTGACCCGGGGCCCCAAGGCACCTTGACACGCAGGCGAAGCGGGGGAGGGCTGCCCTGGCCCGATGAACCCCTGTGACGGGCACCCAGACCCTCGGCTGGCCACAGGACGTGGGCTCCCACACCCCAGGCCCTGCCCGAAACCCAGGCCCCGGGCCCGGTCCCTGCTTCTCAACCCAGCCAGGCCGGGAGGATCTGGGAGCCTGCCCGGGCACGAGGGACCCCTGTCCGTGGGACCCTCGGCTGGCCGCAGGACGTGGGCTCCTGTTCCACGGATTTTTTTTTGATAACTCTGTGGGACTCCGCGTAGTGGCACTACGCCAACTCCGCCCAGGGCTACCCTGCACCCGACATCCCACGGCCTTGGGTGGCCCAACCGACAGTGTCCCAGCATCCCCAGGCATCCCAACTTACCTCTCCAACCGGTGGTCACCTCCAGAAGATCTTCGTCCGAGCCTGCAGTGTTTGCTGCAACTGGAGAATCCCCATTGAAATCAACAGGGCACCCGATGCCAAAACAGCACCCAGCTGCCCCTGTGCCGCTGCGGCTGTACTTTTGGTGCTAACTTGGATCCCGCTTTGCCCTGAGCCTAACACCAGGAGCTTTGCTCCCACAACCTTGTGGCCTGCTCGTGAGCAGCCACCAACCGGAGGCCCCCTATCCCCCATTGGATAACCTTGGGCCTCAGCACTCTGCACCCGTCCGCCCTAGTGCTGCTGAGGGTGTTCTGAGAGTGCATCCTCGACCCTAGGGGAACCCTGGTTCCAACCCCAGAATACCATCTCCCACAAATAAGTACTTACCTGCAAACCGTTCATTTCCTTCTATAGGAATGCATTGACTGTTTTTCCTTGAAAATTCTCCTAAGTGTAGAGTTGGTTTGTATGAAACATTGAAAAACTGAAAGTGAATTACTTACCTTTTGTCTAGGAAATGTCTCAGTGTGATATCTAGTAAAAGGCGACAGGAGTATAACCCATAGACCAGGTTGAGATCTGGGTAAGTAAGCAAGAACTAACAACAATGTCTCAACCGGTATCATTGAGGAAGGCAAATATATATGCATGGACAAGACATTACAAAAGGAAAAGGGAGTCTCATGATAAGTTTTTGGAAAGTGCTCATGGCATCATGTATTTAAAGTAACAAATTATACACAGCAGTTATATCAGCACTGTGGGCATAAATTGCAACGGCAACCCAAAAGGACTTGGTGCACTATTGTGCTCGTGACACACAAGGTGATGGCGCAAGTGACAAGTGAGAGAGCAGCGGAAGGCGCAATGTGACAAGGTGAAAAAAATATATATATACAGAAATATATGGTTCAAGAATTATTATTTACAATAATTGATCACGGTTTGGCTAGACATTTATGTGAACCATAGTTGAGTATGCGCCGCAGATTGCGCTGACTGGTCGGTCGACGGCGTTTCGATCCTATTTATTCAGGATCATCTTCAGGACTGGGTTGCCAAGTAAGGGGTGCTGTAGGAGGCAGGGGGCAAGCGTCAAGGGGCAGCGTGGCTTGCCCAATGAAGAAACAATGTTCCAGCGTGGGAGAGCTGAGGAGCCCGGGCGGTGCGCAGCGAGGAGGAGCGCCTGCGTGATGGAAGGTACCGGTGATTCTAGATGGTACCTAATGTCGAGGTAGCTTGGGAGTCAGAAAGGCAAATCACAGGGTCGGAGCCCCGATCCACTGTGTCAGGTAAAGTGGGGAAAATCGGTCCGTGATAGGAATCCTTGGTGGGGGGTAGAACGACTGAGCGGAGCGTCCGCGTGGTAGAAGGTACCGGTAATTGTAGAGGGTACCTAAGAGCGAGGTAAATCAGGACACAGAAAGGCAACAAACAGGGTCGGAGCCCCGATCCACTGTGTGCGGTAATGCGGGGAAATCGGTCCGTGATAGGAATCCGTGAGGTGTTCAAGGGAGTCAGGCGCAGTGGTACGGACTTAATCCAGGGACAGGACGAGCGCTGCGATCAGCGCCGAGCCGCCACGTTCGGTCAAGTAATCTGTAAAGTAATTGAAAAGTAATTTCGAACTGTTGACTTACCTGTAATTCAACCAACTCCATTTGAACCTGCATTCAACTGTAAATCACTGCATAAGCATTTGCAAAGTATTATTTCATTTACCTGCAACAGGCTTGTCTTGGTTCTAGAAATAAAGGGCCAGATGTACGACCGTGGAAATAGCGCCTCGCAAATTGCGAGTTTTTTGCGACTCGCAATTTGCGAGGTGCTATTTCCAATGTACAACAGTGTTTTTCACACTGTTAGGGATTCCCAATGGGGTCGCAAATAGAGAGGCTCATGAATATTAATTGAGCCTCTCGCAATTTGTTCAGTCTTTGAGTGTGTGACATCATTTGCTGATTGTGCACAACAAATGCTTAACACTACCCTCTGATAAAGCCTTACTGCTCGCCCACACTACCACATATAGAGAGTAAGGTGCTATCTACTTTTACCTCTGCCTACCTTTGGGGTTCCACTGGACTCTGTGCACACTATACCTCATTTTGGTATAGTATATACAGAGCCAGCTTCCTACAGCCCCCCTTCTTTCCACCACGTAGCACGTACAGCTTCCAACCCGACCTGCACCTCTGCACCCGGACGCTCCAGGGCAGGTAACGAGTAACTGCTGGTAGTACTTTGGACCTTGGACCCCTACGACCCTAACTCCCGAAGGAGATCCCCAGAAACCGACCGTAAATAACTGTAAGTAACATATGTCTTTTCTTCCATAGGGAAGGATTGCTGCGTAAAAATGCATTTACTTACCTGTAAAAATTCATATTTAAAAAAGTACTTACTTGATAACGAAGCTCTTGGTATCAAAATTTATATAAAAACAAGTTATTTTTCTAAATTGGTCTCGGATTTATTCTTGAGTGTGTGTCTCATTTATTGCCTCTGTGAGTACACTAAATGCTTAACACTACCCTCTGATGAGCCTAAACTGCTCGCCCACACTACCATAAAAGAGAGCATTTAGTGTTCTAATTTTTGCCTTTGTAAACCAAAAGGGTTACCTGGACTCTTTACACAATGTACCTCATTTTTGTCCACTATATAAAGAGCCAGCTTCCTACAGTGGTGCCCAAAATGTAAAAATACATGGATATATTGCATTGCCGTTTGAACAACATCGAATCTCAAGCAGTCGGGCTCATGGCATCAACAAAAGCTATTAAGAATCATGTGAGTCAACATGAGTCCAGACTGCAGGTCATGTCCCAGAAACTTGAAGATGTCAAAAATCAGATCCGAAGGAACAATTTATGTGTTCTAGGGATCCCAGAAGTGAATGAGGGTGATGACCCTAGAAGAGATATTGTCCATTTGTTTCAGCAGTTGTTCCCTCAACTCAGTAACTGGGATATTGACTGTCAAGCCCAAAGGGCGCAGAATTTTCCCTTCCATAAACCTAACAAAGGCCACGCTGCGCAGTACCCTCGTGCCCTGATTTTCATAGGTAATTTCATGTTCAGACAGCAAATTTTCCAACTGCCTTGCCCTAGTAAACCGGTCAAGGCCTGCCGGGTTGAATTCTTTGTTAGGTCTGGCATCAGTCGGGAGACTGTTGAATACAGATGGCGCCTACGGGAAATGATTTCCCCCTTTCAGACATTGGGTGCCACAGTCTCCTTACTGGAACCAGTAAATTTAAAGATCTGTTGGAAAGGCTAGACGATATATTACCAAGACCCCAGGAAGACACAAGACTTGTTGAAACAATGGGAAGGGAAAATACCAAATTAACTATCTGTTTGTTGTTCACCTTTTTCTTTGAAAAATAGATTGGAATAGTTCTGAATTGCTCTTCGTGACATTACTACCCTTTAGAATCTTTTTGCTCTGAGTTTAGAGTTAATTAATTTACAGCAAGTTTTGGGGAAAGATGACTTAGATATTAAGTGTTTTCACTGGGTTTTGGACTTTCTTCTTTTTGCATTCATCTTTTGGGCTTCAGGTGACAATAGATTTACATTTAGTATTCTAGCTTTCAGTCAGTGGTGGAGGGTGCTTGCTATCGGTTGTGCCACTAACATCCACCTAATGGGGTACTCTGGTGTGCACCCACACAGTTGGGTCCAAGGCCCTACTGGGATAAGTGGGCCAGGGATGGGATTGGGTGCTGGCGGGGGGGGGGGGGTCTTGAGAAGGGTGGGCAGGGGTTAAGGGGAGGGAGATGGGGAAGATGAAATAAAAGGTAAAGATATAGCATTTATTGGATTGTATGAATTCATTATTATGTGGAGCGTTGGGAAAAAGTATCTTCTCATCAATAGATAACATACATGATAATCGTAACTAGGATGTGCACATTCTCTGTTTGAATTTCAACGGTCTGCGCTCTGCTGCCAAGATAAGATTGTCAGGGAAGAGTTTAGGTATATTGAAGCCCCAGCTTTTATGTATTCAGGAGACTCACCTTACAATGCGGGAGATGCATAAATTGAATGGTTTAGGCTGTTCCACTCTTGCAGCAACTGGGATAGATGTTCCTCAAAGGGGGGTGGCACTATTATCTAAGAGAAAAGAGTGGGCCACTTATTGGGTTAAAGTGGATAGTTTGGGGAGATGGCTGATTGCTCATATAGGGATTGAAAGGAATTAGGTGACAGTTTGTGTTATTTATGCTGCCAACACGCATGATCCAGTCATGTATAACTTCCTCTTGGGAGAGCCTAGCACATGGCAGGCGTCCATAGTTGTGTGTGGGGATTTCAGTCTGACTCTTCACCCCAGGGTAGACTCAACTACTATGTGCATGCCAAGTCAGTGGTGTATGAGAAAGTGCAGGGCAGCCTTAAAACAGATCTGTGTTACACCTGCTCTCGCCAATGTATGGCATGCTCACAGGGCGAGTGAGTCTGGCTTTACATTTCATTATATATCCCATCATCCATCTTCTCGTATGGATATGTTTTTTTGAGGTATAGCATCTTATCATCATTAGCAATTAAACTCAACCCCATGATTGTCTTGCACCATAACTCACTTTCACTATTCTTTAACCTCTTCACTGCTAGGCCTCCCCCCCAGTGCTAAGCCTTTTTTGGGCTATTTGGGGTAGTTCGCTCTTAGGCCTCCATAACTTTTTGTCCACATAAGCTATCCACACCCAGTTTTTTTTTCACAACATATTTTATTGTTGACAGACAGAAGAGAGCCCAGGAGGGTCCGGGGCAATACATCGCATACATAGTATGGCATTGGTAAAGATGTCAACTTTTTACAGTGAGTTCGTCTAGAACATGAGGATACATAGGACAGAATCAACGGAGAATACGCATTATAAACAAAGAACAAAAGTGTCACATGATCTACGTAACTAATATTTGGAAATGACTCCAGTCGCTATAGAATAGTATATGTACAATAGGTCCCAGTGTGCATACCCAACATTTAAATCATCATGACAGATCATCAATACTTCGTGCCGGGGGGACAGGTTTGAGGTAAAGACCGCGATAATCGGCCCATCGCTTCCATATTCTCGGGTGCTTCTGGGGTCATCCGCGTGCCTTGAAAATTGGGATTTCTAGCCCCATAGAAAAATCAAGGCCACGCTTCCAGGCCCCAATGGAGGGCGGAGAAGCCACCTTCCACACCCTGGCAATGTCGTTCTTAGCAGGGGTAAGCCCTAAGAATAGCAAATGCCTTTTGAATCTATTACCTCCGATCTCATCTGTAATATGGAGCATGGTTAGGCGCGGAGACCGTGGAACGTCCCATCCCAGGACCTCGGAGAAGCAGGCCAGCACCCCGCGCCAGAAGCCCGACAGGGCGGCACAGTCCCATACCGTGTGAAGGAAGGTGCCCTCGGCTGACCCGCAGCGCAGGCACGAGGGAGATGCGATCATCCCAGCGCGCCAGAGCCTACAGTGGGTAAAGTATGCCTTATGGAGGTATTTGAATTGTATAAGTCGAAGACGCGCTGCTATGGCTGCTCTGCGCGGGGATTCAAGGGCCTCCACCCAGTTGTCCTCGTCAAGTGGACCCAAATCTTCCTGCCAAGCCTCCCTAGTCTTGTGAAGTGTATCGTGACTATTAGTGACCAAGGTGCGGTATAATGCTGTGATTTTGTGTGCGCCCATCTCGCCCATGAACACCTTGGCCTCAATGGGGTTAAAATCTGGAATGGTGTCTTGTCGCGAAAGATAAGGGGAGAAGGCGTGTCAAAATTTAAGGTATTTGTAGAATTGGGAGCGGGGCATTTGGAAGTCGGCCTGTAGTTGTTGAAATGACTTGAGGGTTTGGACCCGGAGGATATCGCCGACCTTTGAGATTCCGATAGCGTCCCAGCCCGCGAACCCCGAGAGTTCAAGCAGTTGCGGTAGGAGGCCATTATGCCAGAGGGGAGTCTCCTTGGTAAGTCTGCCCCACCAACCGATGTTACGCAGAGCCTGCCGCCAGATCGTAAAGACGGTCCGGGTTGCGGGCGGTAGCGTTCTAAGCGCTGCGTTAGAGTGTAGAATCATGTGCAGAGATTTAGAGTCCATTAGCCAACGTTCGAGCGCGTAGGCAGGGTCGCACCGGTCGCCGTACCACCAGTCGTTTAAGACGAGGAGGTGGGACGCTGCGTGATAAGTCAGGACATCCGGGGTCGCGAGACCCCCACAGTATGTGGACTGGAAGCATTTTCGCAAGGCGACCCGCACAGAGCCCCCCCCCCCCAAGAGGAAGTGGCTAAGAGCTGAGTTCAGTTGTCGGAACCATGTGTGCGGTATTGGGTAAGGATAGGTTTGGAGTTGGTAGAGTAGGTAAGGCAGCGAGACCATTTTAAAAATGGCCGACCTGCCGAACAACGTCAGGGGCAGATGCGACCAGGAGCTCACCTGTTGTCTAATCTGAGGCAGTAGGGGGCCAGATTTTTAGACCAGGAGTCAGGTTGAGACGACGACAAGAACACCCCAAGATATTTAAAGCCATCGGGTACAACCGTGACTTGTTGCGTCCAAGTCCCAAGCTGATCGCTCCCTCACAGAGGCCATAGATAAGACTTGTGGGCGTTCATATAAAGGCCGGAGTTTTGGCCAAAGATTTCCATTATTCGGAGCAGGCGGGGGACAGATCTATTCGGACGTGTGAAGAAGAATAGGACGTCGTCAGCGTATAACGCTA
This sequence comes from Calotriton arnoldi, assembly GCA_963921515.1. NCBI lineage: Eukaryota > Metazoa > Chordata > Amphibia > Caudata > Salamandridae > Calotriton > Calotriton arnoldi. Next base: position 1,824,180 of record CAWUFW010003305.1, read on the forward strand.
TACGATCGGACACCTCGCGTGACCACTCAAAGCCGTAGACCTTGGCATCGATTCGCACCCAAGCCGCAAGTGGTTCCATGGCGAGTGCGAACAAATAGGGAGACAAAGGGCAACCCTGTCTAGTGTCTCTCCCGACATGTAGAGGCCGCGAGGTGGAGTCGATGATCCTCACCGAGGCCGTGCTGTCAGTATATAGGAGGCAAATGTATTGAAGAAGTCTAGGGCCAATGTTTAAGCGGTCAAGGAGGGCGAATAGATAGGTCCAGCTGAGGGAATCAAAGGCCTTATCCATATCAACAAGCAGGAGCGCAGCTGGCTCATTTAGCCGGTCCATTGAGGCGATCGCGTTATGTGCACACGAATATTGTGTCGAGTAGCGCGATTGGGCATAAAGCCCACCTGGTCAGGAGGGACAAGAGTAGTGATATGTGGGACAATGCGGTTAGCGATAATTTTGGCGAGTAGTTTGGCCTCTATATTAAGGAGAGAAATCGGTCTGTAGGAAGCATGCAGCTCAGGGGGTCGGCCCCGCTTTGGAAAGACCACTATCTCCGCGTGACGCCAGTCAGCCGGGAGACAGCCATCGTCCAACGCAGCCTGAAGAGCCGCCAAATAATGCGGTGATAATTGGGATGAGTACTTCTTGAAGTACTCACACGGAAATCCGTTTGGACCCGGTGATTTACCCGAGCACATATCCGTAAGGGCACTTTGGACCTCTTCCACGGTGATCGGGGCATCTAGATCGTCCCGCACGTCAACTTATAGAGACCGCTGGGGCAGATCGGCCAAAAATCTGTCGACGGTGTCCGCAGGGAGAGTCTCCTGGGGGGCGTATAAGTTTGCGTAGTAGTCCGCGATGCTAGCGGGGTCAGTAAGGACCTGGCCCGCCGGTCACCGGATCCCGGTAAGGGTCATGGGGCGAAGGTGCAGGAGGGCGCTGGATTTGTCCCCCAATTGATAGATGCGGCTACATGTGGCCAGCCAGTACAGCTTGGCCTCGTCTAGTAGGTCACTGGCGTATAGTTGTTGGGCGATGGGGAGCTGGTGACGGGCTACCGTACCATCAGTCTCTCTACTCCTGCGTTCCAGGTGTAAGATTTGTGCTTCCGAATGAACCAGTTTCTCACGCCGCTGCCGACGCCGCGCAGTGCAGAAGGCAATGTCTACCCCCGCAGAGTTGGTTTCATGGCCTCCCACAGGGTCCCCGAAGAATCCACAGTGCCAATATTATGTGAGAAATATTCAGTAAGGGCCACGTACATCTGTTGGTGGTATGAATCGTCCTGTAGTAGCCATGTTGAGAGTCGCCAGCGGGGCGGAGAGCGAGCCGGGCCCAGCTGCACTACCAGTGTAATGGGGGAGTGATCCGACAAACCTCTGGGCAAGATCTCAGCCCACTCAATCTTGTGGACGTGTGAGGCAGATATAAATATATAGTCAAGGCGTGAGAAGGAATTGTGTGTGGTCGAAAAGTACGTGTATTCGTTTGCAGCAGGGTGTAGTTTCTGCCAGGTATCAATCCACCCCAATCCCTGGGCTAGGGTGTGTAGTTTCGACTCGCGCGTACCAGTCATCGGCCCTGTGCTACGCCATCTATCCAGCGAGGGACACATAACATCATTCCAGTCACCCCCAGCTAACAGCAGGCCCGGCGGAAATTCAGCCCAGAGGGAGGTCATCCGTTCCACCAAGGACGATGACAGAGGAGGGGGGGCATACACACACACCAGCATGAGAGACTCACCATAAAGCGTGCCAGACACCACTATAAATCTGCCCTGGGGATCGGACCAAGAAGGGTCATGGACAAACGGCAGTCTGCGATGGATCAATATCGCCACACCCCGGGATCCCCTAGTGAAGCCAAAGTGTTAGATCTGAGCAAAGCCAAAGCGTGCCAGGCAGAGCGTCTTATTGCCCAACAGGTGTGTTTCCTGTAGCATGAGGATGTCCGTATTGTATCGCCTAGCCTGGCGGAGTACTGCCCCTCTTTTAACCTTGTCCAGTATGCCCCGGATGTTCCAGCTAATGATGGTTAAGCGCCTAGCCTGAGTGAGCATCATGTCGGGTTAACATCACATAAATGGACCAGTGAATGAGTATTAGGATGCGCACGGAGTCTAAGCAGGAGAGAGATCAGTGTGACACTAACAAATAACAAACAGTTCCCCAAAACCCCAACCCTCCCCCCACCCTCCCCCCAATACCTCAATAACATTGAAGCATCTGTCGCGGTATGGCGAACGTCCCGCCCCCAACGGGGGGTAGGATCCGCTCCCATCCAATGGATCCCAACAAACCATAACACGTACATTAAGGCTACTTGAGTCTTGCCAAAATGTACAGAACTATGCAGCCCAGTTTAGATAGCCATCGAGAGGAATGTATCTTATCTATGGTTCGAAAATGTTCAGTCATGTCGGGGACCGGGACTGTCGACCATCCGTTGCGCGTCTACGAGAGCTGCTGCGGGGCCGGGATCTTTATCTAGAGCGCCACCGACGCTGCTGCCTCCCAGTGGGCCTAGGCAGGTCCCGGTCGGAGCCTGCTGATATAGCGTCAGAGTCCATTCCAGAGGGGGTATTGACCTTCTGTTTAACCGATTCTTCTGTCCAGTTGAAAACCTCTTCTGGGGAGTCAAAGAAGTAAGTCCGTGATTTAAATGAGACATGCAGACGGGCCGGGAATAGTAAGGAATACTGAATTTTCAGGCCACACAGACGGGCCTTGGCCTCGGTGAACGACTGTCGGCACTGCTGGACTATTTTGGTATAGTCAGGGAAGATCATGATAGGCTGAGAGGCGTAGGTGAGAACCCACTTGATCCGGGCCTGCTGGACAATCATATCCCGGTCCCTGTCGTTGAGGAAATGGGAGATTAGTGGACGGGGACGAGCTCCCGGGGGTGGCTTCTGTTGCAGAACACGGTGTGCCCGTTCGATGATAAAGCAGGGGGACAAGGATTCCGTAGGGAGCCATTCCATAAGCCACTTGGTCAAGAAGACAACATCGTCGATGGACTCACAGCCCTCGGGAAAACCCACGAAGCGGAGGTTATTCCTCCGAGCTCGGCCCTCCGCCCTAGCCGCCAGTCCGCGCGTTAGTGACTCCAGGTTGGAAACTTTTTTCTGGAGGGTGGTAACAGCGTCTTCCGTCGCGGAGATTCGCGTTTCTGTTTCGGTGATCCGCTGCACCGCATTACGGAGGTCCTGCCGAAGGAGCATGACGTCTGACCCCACAGCGCCGATTTTGGCTTCTAGTGCATCCCGAGATTGTGTGATAGCCGCCAAGAGTGCAGCATTATCAGGGATAGCAGGCGCAGCGGCTTCCGGGCCGGGTGGTTGGGCGTTGGCCCCGGTGTACTTGTCCATGGTAGATTGTTTGGACGTGGCTCCTGTGGGCTTGTCCTTAGCCATTGTGAACGATACTGGGGAGGGACAGCCCAATGTGGGGGTCTACTGGAAGTGAGGGAATAACACAGCCCCCACCGCACACCACTGGTCGGCCAAAAACGTCACCGGGGGAGGGCCCGACACCCACAAGCCTCACCGGGGCCTAGCCCGGCCGCCTCCGCAGGTGGTGACCCCCCACCCCCCCTAACGAGCAGACCCGGGCAGTGGCGCCGTCCAGTCACAGGAAAAGCCTCATGCCACGTAGAGAAGGCACCCCCCAGGCGGGAGCGGCGCTGAAGACAATATGGCAGTATCCCCGATGTAGGGCAGTAGAAGGTGAGCGGGGGCCAGATCACTCACCAGAACGATGGCAGGAGGAAGTAGGCCTCACGGGCCACCACAGGAACAGGCCCCATTGGGGGCACAGGCAAACCGGCCACCAAAGACCAGGAGAAGCCGCTTGCCGCGAGGACCACCACCGAGGCCCCGGGCTACCAGTTGCACCGCGTCGAGAATGGGCGGGCAGGGAGGCAGAAGGTCGCGCCTGCCAGGCCCCGTCACAGGCAGGAGGAAAGGGGGGCGGGGAGCCGCACGTCTGGGCCCTTTCGCGACTCCCCAGCCTCACACCAAGGCGCTTAGGGCGATGCCGGGAGCCCAAGGGTGTATTCCAGGTGTGGGGAGGAAGGCGACACCGTTTCGGCCCGGTCCGATCGCCGGCGCCGCGGGCACTCACAGCAGGGATCTCGGGGGAGTAGCAGAGCAGGGGGTCCGACCCGCCGCTCACAAAATAGCAGGGCCCTCCGTCCTTGACTGCCGGTGGCTCACTCCCCCAGGAAACATGTCGCCGCAGAGCTCGGGGGCGAAGGGCAGCCCCAGTCACACCCCAGGCGACGTCCGGATGAGCCCCAGCAAGCAGGCGGAGCACACAGCCTCCTTCGACCAGCGGCGGCAGGCACGCCACACCAAAGGCACAGAACGGCTAGGACGAGTCCCGGGCCCAGCCACACCAGCAAATGCGACGGTTCCACAGCGGCAGGAGGCGCCCGATGCAGGTATTGCGGGTGGCCCGTCGGCTCGCCGTGACCCGTGGAGGGTCGATGTAGGGGTAGCTGCGATGAGATGGCAGGATTAATGGAGGATTAGCGGTGGGCTGCGGCAGCGATGTTAATGCGCGTCCGCCATGTCGGACCGCTTGGCCACGCCCCCCTATCCACACCCAATTTGCGTCCTTTTTTTCCAACATCCTGGGGAGTCTAAAGGTACCAAATGTTTGTTGATTTCCCTGGAGGGGACTGAGAAATCAGACAAAATATAGCTGCATTTGTTTTTTTTTTTGGGGGGGGGAATGGGAAAAAAGTGCTGCAGAAGAAAGTGTCTGTATTTTTACTGCATATGGCATCAACGAAGGGTTTGTGGTGCTAAAATCACCATCTTCCCAGTTTTCAGGAACAGGCAGACTTGAATCAGGAAACCAAATATTTGAATCCAGTTTTAGTATTTTATTGGGAGATAGCCCATTTTTCCTATTTTTTGTGCTTTGAACCTCCTTCCAGTTTGTTGTGGAAACTGGTATGAAACCAATGGTGGATCCCTGAAAGCTTTACTTTTTCGAAAACTAGACAACATTTTTAATTCAGCAAGGGGTCATTTATGTGGATCCTTCCAGTGGAAGGGGACGAGCTCCCAGGGGTGGCTTCTGTTGCAGTACACGGTGCGCCCGTTCGATGATAAAGCAGGGGGAAAAGGATGTGTAGGGAGCCATTCCATAAGCCACTTGGTCAAGAAGGCAACGTCGTCGTTGGACTTACAACCCTCGGGAAAACCCACGAAGCGGAGGTTATTCCTCCGAGCTCGGCCCTCCGCGTCCTCCTCCCTAGCCGCCAGTCCGCGCGTTAGTGACTCCAGGTTGGAAACTTTTTTCTGGAGGGTGGTAACAGCGTCTTCCGTCGCGGAGATTCGCGTTTCTGTTTCGGTGATCCGCTGCACCGCATTACGGAGGTCCTGCCGAAGGAGCATGACGTCTGACCCCACAGCGCCGATTTTGGCTTCTAGTGCATCCCGAGATTGTGTGATAGCCGCCAAGAGTGCGGCATTATCAGGGATAGCAGGCACAGCGGCTTCCGGGCCGGGTGGTTGGGCGTTGGCCCCGGTGTACTTGTCCATGGTAGATTGTTTGGACATGGCTCCTGTGGGCTTGTCCTTAGCCATTGTGAACGATACTGGGGAGGGACAGCCCAATGTGGGGGTCTACTGGAAGTGAGGGAATAACACAGCCCCCACCGCAGGGACACACCACTGGTCGGCCGAGAACGGTCACTGGGGGAGGGCCCGACACCCACAAGTCGCACCGGGGCCTAGCCCGGCCGCCTCCGCAGGTGGTGAGCCCCCACCCCCCCTAACGGGCAGTCTGTCAGGTACCCCACAAGTCTTACCTTCTTGCTTGTGAAGTATTCCCGCAGAGACGAAATGAACAACCGTCACCGTTCCCACCTTACCCCAGCAGAGAAGTGAACACCAACCAGGATGGTAATGGGATCGGGGAAGGAAGCTAGAGATGACGGGGATGGCGTTTTCAGGAGCTTGAGTAATGGACCCCACTTAATCCGGGAACCGTTCAAGGGAGCACCATCTGGGTTGGGAAGAGAAGGGAACACCAGGTTACCATAGGCCTAGACAAACCCACCCCTCCTCATACACAAACACACATACGGAACCAGCAATCACCTTGCTCATTGAAACACCGTAGAACTAGGATGTCATAAGTAGAAACAGAAATTAGGTGCAGCGCTCCAGCGCGGGTACGTAAAGGTCAAAGGAAAGCGGTCCTGCGCAACAGAACATTAGTAAATCGAAAAACAAAGCGCTCCTGCGCGGTGCAATACTAACTCAAAACAAGCGCTCCTGCGTGGTGCGAAGGCACAGTAAGACGCCCAACAACAAAACCGGGCGCGCTTGGCAGCGGGAACAGGAGCAAGGTCAGAACAAATAGAGACCGAGGTAGCGCTCCTGCGCGTACTCGGTTTTACCTTGCAACGATGTTTTCCGGCAGTCTCGGGCATCCGACATCGGCTACGACTTTAATCCGAAGCGCCGAGCCGGGAGGGAACCGAGGCATTTATGCGGTTTCCCCCGGATGCGCTGGACTTTGTGGCGGTGGTTTCTGGTAGCGGAAGCTAGACCGCTAACCGCAGGTGTAGGCGGAAGTGAGGTGTTCTGGCTTCCGTAGTGTGTATTGGGAGCACGCACACCGCAGCCACTCGGGGAGCACCCAACCCTCACCAGGACCATGACAGTACCCCCACCCAAAACAGAACCCCCACCCAACACCCAGAACATCACACAGGGGTGGCAGGGCGAGGACTAAGGGGATGACCAAAGTGGAAGGCACGAACCATACGGGAAGCATGACGCACATGAGACAAGGGTTCCCAGGATCGCTCCTCCGGACCGTATCCCAACCAGTCCACCAGGTAAAAGAGCCTACCCCTGGTGCGACGGGAAGCAAGGATAGCCCTGACCTCATACTCAATATGATCGTCCCGGAGGACCGGAGAGGGAGGAGAAGAGATAAGGCATTCAGGGTGAACAGGACGCAGGAGGGACACATGGAAGACAGGGTGCACCTTCAAGTGAGGGGGCAAGGTGAGCCTCATGGACACAGGATTGATCACCTTCTCAATGACGTAGGGACCCACGAAGCGGGGGTAAAAGCTTCTTAGGGCCGTGCACGTTAAGGTTACGCATGGAGAGCCACACCCTGTCCCCTATTCTGTAAGCAGGCTCCTTCTTCCGGCTACTGTCCGCATACTGCTTGTAGGTTTCCTTGGCTTTAGCCAGCTCAAACCGTGCTTGTTGCCAGAGATCGCGAAGCATGGCGTGATACTCCCGAACCGTGGGCAAGGGACAGTTCCTGGGCTCCTCCCATGGTGCTGTACGTGGATGCCGCCCTTGGAGGCAAAAAAAAGGAGACATGCCTATAGCCGAATGGTCGTTGTTGTTGTACACGTATTCCACCATCCATAGCACGTCCGCCCATTCCTTTTCCACCGACAACAGCAAACAGCGGAGATACTGCTCCATGGTGTGGTTCGTCCTCTCCGCTTGGCCGTCGGTCTGGGGGTGGTACGCAGATGATAAGCGCACATCCATAGCCATGGCTGTGCACACCTCATTCCAGAATCTGGACACGAATTGGGAACCCCGGTCCGTTATCACCACCGACGGTATGCCGTGCAGTCGGACCACGTTGTGCAGGAAGACTACCGCCAATTCCGCTGCTGACGGCAGTTTCTTCAGCAGTACGAAGTGAGCCATTTTAGAGAGGTGATCAACGATGGTAAGTACAGTGGTGTAACCAGATCTGGTGGCAGGCAATTCCACAACGAAGTCCATGGAGATGGTGTGCCACGGATAGGGTGGAACAGGGATGGGGTGCAACAGCCCCACTGAGGACCCTGACGTGTTTTTCCCTTGGGCGCACACCGCACAACGAGCCACATGGGTCTGTACGTCAGCTTCCAGAGTAGGCCACCAGAAGTGTCTCCGCAAAAGATCTACGGTTTTATGATATCCCGGATGGTTGGATAGCATGTGATCATGGCACATATACAAGGCCTGTTGCCGGTGGGTCACCAAAGGTAGGTAGTACCTGCCTTCCTTGAACCAGAGTCCGTTCTGCGAGGTCAGCCCTACATGATCTTTCATCAAGGTAGCCGGATCAGCCTGGTTGATGTCATCCCGTAGCTGGGAAAGAAAGGCAGACGTAAGAACCACACCCTGGAAGCAATGGTCGGGAATGATAGACACCGGCTCAGTGGTGGGCAAGGAGTCGTCGGTTTCATCGAGACGGGATAGAGCGTCGGCCTTGGCGTTCTCTCTGCCGGGTCGGTACGTGATATGGAAATCGTATTCGTTAAAAAACAGGGTCCAACGCAACTGTCTGGATGTAAGGGCACGGGCCGAGCGGAGGAACTGCAGGTTCCTGTGATCCGTATAGATAGTAACCGGGTGTTTGGCGTCCTTCAGGTAGTGACGCCATTCCTCGAACGCTGTCTTGATGGCCAGGAGTTCTCGGTCCGATATGGTGTAGTTGCGTTCGGCTGGTTGCAGCTTCCTGGAGTAGAACGCCACAGGGTGTAAGAGACCCGTTCCGGCGTCTCTCTGTGACAACACTCCACCCAGAGCGTCTTGTGAGGCGTCAGCTTCCACGATGAATGGTTGCTCTGAGTCGGGGTGTATCAGGATGGGGGCCGTGGTGAATCTCCTTTTCAGTTCCTGGAAGGCGTGGTCAGCCTCAGTACCCCAACAGAATGGGACACCCTTGCGTAGTAGTCTAGTAACGGGAGTGACTATCCTGGAAAAGCCTGTGATGAAACGACGGTAGTAATTGGAAAAGCCCAGGAACCTTTGAACCTGCTTCACGGTGTTAGGAGGAGGCCATTGTAAGATAGCTTCCACCTTCCTCTTGTCCATCTTGACACCAGCAGGGGTGATGATATGTCCCAAGAACTCGACAGCCGTGGTGTGGAAAATGCTTTTCTCCAGTTTGACGTACAAACCGTGTTGTCCTAGTTGCTGAAGGATGGTACGCACATGTTGGATGTGTTCTGCAGTGGACTGTGAGTAAATCAGGATATCATCGATGTAGACTATACAATACAGATCGATGAAGTCCCTCAATACCTCATCGATGAAGTATTGGAAGGCCGCGGGAGCGTTGCAGAGTCCGAAAGGCATGACCTGGTACTCGAAGAGTCCAAACCTGGTCCGAAACGCAGTCTTCCATTCGTCACCCTTCCGGACTCTGATGAGATGATAGGCTCCACGCAGGTCTAGCTTGGTGTATATGGAGGCGTTCTTCACCTGGTCCAACAGGTTGGATATCAGCGGCAAAGGGTACCGGTTCTTTATGGTGATGGCGTTCATCGCCCTGAAGTCGATACACGTCCTAAGGTCCCCTTCCTTTTTGGACACGAAGAAAAGAGGAGAGGACACCGGGGACCTGGTATGGCGTATGAACCCATTACGTAAATACTCATCTAGGTAGGAGCGGAGATGAACGTTTTCCTTTTCTGTGAGGGAATAGATCCTGCTGCAAGGAAGCGTGGAACCTGGTATCAGGTCTATTCTACAGTCAAAGGAGCGGTGAGGAGGGAGAGTGTTAGCCCCTTTCTTGTCGAATACTGCAGCTAGGTCCAGGTATGCTTCCGGTATGTGTTCCTGAGTAACCACACCCATTCCTGTCAGGGGCAGAGCATGGGTCTGTATAGCCTGATCCCCGGTTGACTCCGCCTGTGTGTAACAGGAACGGCCACAATGGACCGAATCCAGGGTCATGGTTCTGGATGCCCAATCAATCCGTGGGTTGTGGTTAACCAGCCATGGAACACCCAGTATCACTCTAAACTGGGGTGCATCGATGACATCGAAAGCGATGGTTTCTGCGTGGTTATTCTCAAAAGACATTACCATGTCCTCGGTCTGGAAACGGATAAGACCGGAGGTGAGGTCCGTCCCATCCACTGCCTTCACGGTTTCTGGTTTCGCCTTTTGTACGGTAGCCATACCCAGATCTTCCATGTACTGGGTATCGATAAAATTGCAGGTGGCTCCTGAATCAAGGAGGGCGGTCACCTGCCATACCTGGCCCGTTCGTGCTCGTAAGGCTACGTCTACGCCCAGATGATGGTTGCTGCAGAAATGGACATGGGTCGCTGTCTTGCTGGACGAAGAACCCAGTAGTTGGACCCCTCGGTCTACTGGGTTTCTCCGTTTCCCGACTTGTCTCCTTTGGTCGTGGTTGAGGCAAAAGGTCTCCTCCCTCTTGCTCGGGTGGGTTTTACTGGGCATTCTCTGACGAAGTGCCCGTTCTTGCCGCAGTACAAGCACTGGTTCTGCTTCCTCCTTTTCTCTCTTTCTTCGATGGAAAGGGGACCCCGGACGCCACCTATTTGCATCGGTTCAGGCATATCACTGGATTGAGCGGGTCCTTCCTTGGTTCTTTCTTTGATGGCCAGGAACCGGTTATCTCCTCCCTTGGATTTCTCGGTCTTCCGCTCCTGTATCCTGTAATTCACTTTTACCACCAGATCGATGAATGGTCCTATTTCTTCTGGCGGTTCGGGCATCTGTGATATCAGGTCCTTTAGTTCGTCGCGTAGCCCCCTGTAAAACACGGACACCTTCTTGGTTTCAGGCCAACGGGCTTCAATAACAAGTCTATTGAAAGTGGTGATATAATGAAGTAAGTCTGTGTTGCCTTGTTTCAGACTAAGCAGTTCATTATCGGCGGCTTGGACAAAGGTGTGACGGGCGAACATCCGTCGCATGGTTTCTTTGAATACGGGTAGATTGTACAGCATGGGATCGTCGTTCTCCAACAAGGAAATGGACCACTGGGCGGCATCGCCTCCCATATAGGACAAGATGAAGGCAACTTTGGATGCGTCGTCCGGGAAAGCAGTCTCTCGGGCCATAAAGTGCAGATGGCACTGATGAAGAAAGACGCTATATTTGGTGCTTTCGCCATAAAAGCGTTCGGGTGGTGCTAATTGTACGGGGTGTGGAGCTATCACTTGTATGGCATCCTCCTGAATGGGAGAAGAGGAAGCGCTCCCAAACGTGAACAAGGGGGGCCGTAGTAACCCCTCCCGTCTAACCCTGGACGTAGGTGACGGGCCCCAAGGACCCGTTACCCCAGCTGCCACCTGGTCTTGTAACACCGTCATGTCATGGCGTAAGCTGTGGTTTTCAGCCTGTATGCTGGTAAGCATGGCCGCTATGTCCTGCAGGGTGACCTCGGGATTGCTCATGCCGTCCGGGCGGGAAAGAATACTTAGGCTTCGGATTCTGTCAGGTACCCCACAAGTCTTACCTTCTTGCTTGTGAAGTATTCCCGCAGAGACGAAATGAACAACCGTCACCGTTCCCACCTTACCCCAGCAGAGAAGTGAACACCAACCAGGATGGTAATGGGATCGGGAAGGAAGCTAGAGATGACGGGGATGGCGTTTTCAGGAGCTTGAGTAATGGACCCCACTTAATCCGGGAACCGTTCAAGGGAGCACCATCTGGGTTGGGAAGAGAAGGGAACACCAGGTTACCATAGGCCTAGACAAACCCACCCCTCCTCATACACAAACACACATACGGAACCAGCAATCACCTTGCTCATTGAAACACCGTAGAACTAGGATGTCATCAGTAGAAACAGAAATTAGGTGCTGCGCTCCAGCGCGGGTACGTAAAGGTCAAAGGAAAGCGCTCCTGCGCCACAGAACATTAGTAAATCCAAAAACAAAGCGCTCCTGCGCGGTGCAATACTAACTCAAATCAAATATATTCTTTATTCGGTTACCAGTCACAAGCAACCATAAAAGCACAATATTACATCTGATAAAAACTATATTGATATATTCTAAATTATAAAATTTTATAAAACTATAGATTTACGACACTTAAGTACATTTTTTTTAAAAGCGGACACTGCAGCAATAACAAACACAACATCTAAAAGTTGCAAAGCTAATAATACTAACTCAAAACAAGCGCTCCTGCGCGGTGCGAAGGCACAGTAAGACGCCCAACAACAAAACCGGGCGCGCTTGGCAGCGGGAACAGGAGCAAGGTCAGAACAAATAGAGACCGAGGTAGCGCTCCTGCGCATACTCGGTTTTACCTTGCAACGATGTTTTCCGGCAGTCTCGGGCATCCGACATCGGCTACGACTTTAATCCGAAGCGCCGAGCCGGGAGGGAACCGAGGCATTTATGCGGTTTCCCTCGGATGCGCTGGACTTTGTGGCGGTGGTTTCTGGTAGCGGAAGCTAGACCGCTAACCGCAGGTGTAGGCGGAAGTGAGGTGTTCTGGCTTCCGTAGTGTGTATTGGGAGCACGCACACCGCAGCCACTCGGGGAGCACCCAACCCTCACCAGGACCATGACACAGACCCGGGCAGTGGCGCCGTCCAGTCATGGGAAAAGCCTCATGCCACGTAGAGAAGGCACCCCCCAGGCCGGAGCGGCGCTGTAGACAATATGGCAATCTCCCCGATGTAGGGCAGTAGAAGGTGAGCGGGGGCCAGATCACTCACCAGGACGATGGCAGGAGGAAGTAGGCCTCACGGGCTACCACAGGAACAGGCCTCATTTGGGGCGCAGGCGAACCGGCCACCAAAGACTAGGAGAAGCCGCTTGCCGCGAGGACCATCACCGAGGCCCCGGGCCACCAGGTGCACCGCGTCGAGAATGGGCGGGCAGGGAGGCAGAAGGTCGTGCCCGCCAGGCCCCGTCACAGGCAGGAGGAAAGGGGGGCGGGGAGCCGCACGTCTGGGCCCTTTCGCGACTCCCCAGCCTCACACCAAGGCGCTTAGGGTGATTCCGGGAGCCCAAGGGTGTATTCCGGGTGTGGGGAGGAAGGCGACACCGTTTCGGCCCGGTCCGATCGCCGGCGCCGCGGGCACTCACAGCAGGGATCTCGGGGGAGTAGCAGAGCAGGGGGTCCGACTCGCCGCTCACAAAATAGCAGGGCCCTCCGTCCTTGACCGCCGGTGACTCACTCCCCCAGGAAACAGGTCGCCGCAGAGCTCGGGGACGAAGGCCAGCCCCAGTCACACCCCAGGCGACGTCCGGATGAGCCCCAGCAAGCAGGCGGAGCACACAGCCTCCTACGACCAGCGGCGGCAGGCCCGCCACACCAAAGGCACAGCACGGCTAGGGCGAGTCCCGGGCCCAGCCACACCAGCAAATACGGCGGTTCCACAGCGGCAGGAGGCGCCCGATGCAGGTATTGCGGGTGGCCCGTCGGCTCGCCGTGACCCGTGGAGGGTCGATGTAGGGGTAGCTGCGATGAGATGGCAGGATTAATGGAGGATTAGCGGTGGGCTGCGGGAGAGATGTTAATGCGCGTCTGCCATGTCGGACCGCTTGGCCACGGCCCCCTATCCACACCCAATTTGCGTCCTTTTTTTCCAACATCCTGGGGAGTCTAAAGGTACCAAATGTTTGCGGATTTCCCTGGAGGGGACTGAGAAATCAGATAAAATATAGCTACATTTGGGGGTTTTTTGGTGGGGGGAATGGGAAAAAAGTGCTGCAGAAGAAAGTGTCTGTTTTTTACTGCATATGGCATCAACGAAGGGTTTGTGGTGCTAAAATCACCATCTTCCCAGTTTTCAGGAACAGGCAGACTTGAATCAGGAAACCAAATATTTGAATCCAGTTTTAGTATTTTATTGGGAGATCGCCCATTTTTCCTATTTTTTGTGCTTTGAACCTCCTTCCAGTTTGTTGTGGAAACTGGTATGAAACCAATGGTGGATCCCGGAAAGCTTTACTTTTTCGAAAACTAGACAACATTTTTAATTCAGCAAGGGGTCATTTATGTGGATCCTTTCAGGTTTTACTATAAAAAGTAACAGTTGAAATAAAAGATTGAAATTGAGTTAAAAAAAACAGCCATTTGTGTCCACATTTTCATCTGTAACTACTTCTTACTATGGTAGATTCTTGAAAGCAATATAATTTACGTCCGCTTGACCCTTCTGGTTGCGGGGATATATAATACTTGTTGTTCTTCAAGAACCTGAGGTACCCAGAGCCAACAACCGAGCTGCACCTTACAATGGTTTTTCATTTTGTACCGACTATACAGCAATTCATATGGTAAATTATTAAGAATGGAAAAAGGGTATGAAGGAAAACTCAGTTTTTCTGAAATGTACACCAAATACTGAGTTTAGGAGCAGTGATTGTTTGTACATCTCTGAATTTATGGGTACCCATCCTGTATTGTGTTTCAGAGGGCATTTTGTAAAATATTTTCTGTGTTACACACTTGCTTACATTTGAAAGGCACAAACGTAGAGATATTCAATTGGTAGTAACAAATGTTCTACTATTCTGTATTCGCACATGTCTTCCAATAAAAATGGTACCCTGTTGTATGGCGGGCTTTGCACCTGTGAGACAAAACTCCCAAAACGAGACCTAGAAGACATCATATTTCACCCAGCAGAGTGCATGTATTTTTACAAGGTGGCAAGCTGTGGATTTTGGGCCCCTGCTCAGCCGGCACCTAGGGAAACCTACCAGACCAGCACATTTTTGAAAACAAGACACGTGGGGAAGACCAGGTTGAGGTGACTTCCATGGCTCTCACCAGTTTTTTTTTTTACCCAGAATCCTGTGCAAAGCTCAAACTTTGCCTAAAAAACAAATTTTCCTTGTATTTCTGTGAGGAAAAGTCCTGGATACTCAATGTAGCCACATCACATTTTTCCACTGAAAAACTTTGTGTTTTTTGCAATGTGGGAAGCTGTGGATTTTGGACCCCAGCTCAACCGGCACCTAGAGAAACCAGCACATTTTTACCCAGAGTCCCCTGCAGAGCTAAAACCTTGCCTAAAAAACATTTTCCTTGCATTTCTGTGAGTAAAAGTCCTGGAATCTGCTGGCAGCCACAAATGTCCTACCACCCAGCGTTCCCCCAAGTGGCCATAGAAAAACGGTGCCTCACTTGTGTGGGTAGGCCAAGTGCCTGTGACACGAAAGGGCTCCTAACGCAACGTAGACACATCACATTTTTCCACTGTAAATCTATGTGTTTTTTGCAATGTGGGTAGCTGTGGATTTTAGGCACCAGCTCAGCTGGCACTTACTGATCCCACAACTATCCCACACACAAATGCAAGGAAAATGTGGTTTTTAGCTAAATTTGAGGTTTGCATGGGATTCTGGGTAAGAAAACATTGGGGGATCCACGCAAGCCACACCTCTCTTGACTTCCCTGGGTGTCTAGTTTTCAGAAACATCTGGATGGTAGGTTTTCCTAGATGGCCGCTGAGCCAGGGACCAAAAACGCAGGTACTCCCTTTGTAAAACCCGGTCTTTTAATTATAGACAATTTTGATGTCTCTATAATACGTTTTGGGCCCTTCCCTGTCGTGGGCACTTGGCTCAACCACACAAGTGAGGTAGCATTTTTAATAGGAGACCTGGGGGAATGCTAGGTGGTAGAAAATTTGTGCCGGACCGGTGATCCCACACAGAAATGTGAGTAAAATGCGACCTTTTAGCTAAATTTGAGATTTGCAGGGGATTCTGGGTAAGAAAACGTTGGGGGATCCTCGCGAACCACACCTCCCTGGACTCCCCCGGGTGTCTAATTTTTAGTAATGCCAGGGTTTGGTAGGTTTCCCTAAATTGCCGCCGATCCCGGGTCCAAAAACGCAGGCGCTCCCTTGCAAAACCAGGTAATTTTGTGATAGATAAATTTGATGTCAAAATACATTTTGGGCTCTTCCTTGTTGCGGGCACTTGGCCCACCCACACAAGTGAGGTAGCATTTTTATTGGGAGACCTAAGGGAACGCTGGGTGGTAGGAAATTTGTGCTGACCGATTCATCCCACAACTGTTCCACACAGAAAAGTAAGGAAAAAAGATGTTTTTGTCAATGAATCAAATTTCCAAGGGCATCTGGGTAAATAAACTTTGTGGGATCCACACAAAACATACCACATATTGTTCCCTTAGTGACAAGTTTCCAAAAAGATGCAATGGCAGAAGGTGTTCACTACATAGAGAGTATGCCCTCATGACTTTATTCATCAATGACTTTACAAAATAAAATCCGCAAAAGTCATTGTTAATTATTTCAATATCAGATCAGAGAACCACTGACTTGCAGTTCGTGAGCTGTAAAGCCACATCAAGGCACCAACCACTTTACAGTCCATTCACACGCCTTTCATGTGTTACACACAGAAAACCATTCACACTGCCCGCCCAACACAACATTCACATTTCCAAACACCGCCATTCAAGGGCCCATCACTCTCCTATGCCAACAGGACTAACACACCAATCACACCACCAAGCACCCAAACATCAGACAACTGACAAACATACCTCAAGCAAGTCAATACACATACTGGCTACTAGCTACCAACACACCGCCAGACTACACACACCGCCAGCCAAGCACCTGTCCATGCACACCGCCAGCCAAGCGCCAGTCTACACACACACCGCCAGCCAAGCGCTAGTCCACACACACCCCGCCAGCCAAATACACCACCAGCCAAGTGCAAGTCTACGCACACCTCCAGCCAAGCGCAAGTCCACGCACACCACCATCCAAGCGCCAATCTATGCACACCGCCAGCCAAGCGCCAGTCTATGCACACCGCCAGCCAAGTGCCAGACCACACACACTGCCAGCCAAGTGCCAGTCCAAGCACACGACCAGCCAACTGCCAGTCCAAGTACACTGCCGGCCAAGTGCCAGTGCAAGCACACCGCCAGCCAAGCACCAGTCCACACACACACCACCAGGCAAGCGTCACTCTTCACACACCGCCATCCAAATGCCAGCCACACACATCACCAGCCAGAAGCTAGTCCACACATACCATCAGCTAAATCCCCAGTTCAGACACACCATCAGCCAAAGGCCAGCCCACACACAGCCAGCCAAATGCCAGCACACACACAGCCATCCAGACACCAGTACACGCAGACCATCAACCGAACTCCAGTTCATATACACACAAACTTTCCCTGGTGTCTAGTGGTTTTCTGTCTGGGCCTACAAATATGGCTTTTCTGCCCCAAGGGTGGGGGCACAAAACGGTCCAAATATTTCCCCCATAATGGGGAGCGACCCTTGCCAAAGGGGCCGCTCCCCAACATATAAATAAAGAAAATCCCTGGTGTCTAGTGGCTTTTTGCCCCCCTTGGGGGCAGTTGGGCCTAAAAATATGGCAGATCTGCCCCTGGGGGGGCAGAAAATGGCCAAAATATTGCCCCCATAATGGGAATCGACCCTTTCCCAAGGGGCCGCTCCCTGACATATAAATAAATAAAATCCCTGGTGTCTAGTGGCTTCCTGCTCCCATGGGGCAGATGGGCTTAAAAATATGGCCGATCTGCCCCCAGGGGGGCAGAAAAAGTTCAAAATATTGCCCCCATGATGAGGAGAGACCCTTGCCCAAGGGGCCACTCCCCAACATATAAAAATAAAATCCCTGGTATCTAGTGACTTTATGACCCCCTTGCTCTGATGATGTTGACACATGGCGTGCATGCCAATATCAGATCGCTGAGGGGGCTGATTGGAGGTAGCAAAGGAAGCGCTTTCGCTGCCATCTCTGTGAGGGCCTTTAGAGGGGCAGTCCACGGGGGAAGCATCAGCATTTCCCCGTGGGTGGGTGCGAGGACAGCTTGGAACAGTCCTCAGCACATGCTCACTGTGGCTGAGGATGACTCCAAACCATCCACGGCACACAAGGGGTTAAATCAAATAAATTGGATAATACCAAAACACTGCGTCTGTTGACCTTTGATTGTAAATTATTACTAGATGCAGAATATATCAGTTATGTGGGCTCTGGTCTGAGGGATGTTATCTATGTTAATCAAGGGTCTGCTAATCCAATCATAGTCTGGGATGCCCTTAAAGTTTTTGTTAGAGGTCATACTACCAGCTTTGTTATCCATAAGAGCAGGACTGAACAGGTTGCCGACAATAAGATGCGGGAGAAGCTCCTTCAGTTAGAATTCGAGCATTTGCTTCTACTTCAGTCCAGTAAGGACCCTAATATTGCACTTGGTACATTTAGGCAACTAACTATGTCATGGATGAAATTGAAGAAAAAGATCGGAGACAGGGCCTGTTCCAAGTACAGGGAAAATAGTGTTGTGTTTCGAGAACAGTGAGGAGATGGGTAAACTTTGGCATTTCAGTTAAAGGACAAGAGTAATAAAATTCAAGTAACAAGTATAAGAGATGAGAGGGGTAATATAGTTACTGGTGGTTCACCAATTGTTATAGTTTTCCATCAGTTCTACTCTAGTTTGTACAAGGACGCTTGCCAAGCAACCCTGGGCTCGATAAATCATTACCTCCAGGCCATTGGGCTTAACCAACGTACAAATGTGCAGAGCACCAACTTAGACATTCCAAGAACTAGTGAAGAGGTCGTAACAGCTATTTCCCAATTAGCTACAGGAAGAGCGTCTGGACCGGACGCTATTCTTACGGAATGTTATAAACCGTTTCGAAATATCATCGGCATACTCTTCTTTGAACTGGTCAACTCCTCAGCTTTTCTCAATTTTGTACCACCTTCATGGGGCGAGACATATATTGCTATTTTTGCTGAAAAAAAGGAGCCTTTAAACTGCAGCTCGTATCGCTCTATATCATTAACTGCGATTCTAAAATCTACACATGCATATTGGCTAATCGTCTGGCCTCGGTTATAGGATCACTAGTTGACCCTACGAAGCATGGATATATAACTTTGCGATATACCACTTATCATATTAACCTTGACATATTCGCACTCTTCGTGGCAGCACAATCCAAAATACCAGCCGTGATGATTCTACTGGATGCTGAAAAAGCATTCAATAGGGTGTCCTGGCAATATCTGTAGGCAGTTATATTTGGGATGGGGTTCAACTCTGGATTTATTACATGGAGCAAGAGATTGTATACCTCATTAATGACCAGGATCTCCTGTATGGGAGTGCTGTCCGATGTAGTCCAAATTAGTCAGGATATGAGACAGGGATGTCCCCTCTCTCCGCATCTATTCACCTTGTATTTAGATCCATACATTCAGGCGCTTAAAAAGTCTGCATCTATTCCACACTTGCGATGACATAGTTCTGAGGGTAAACTTCTGGCATACACTTATGACATCGCAATTTTAACTTCATCTCCCCAGAAAACTCTAATGCCATGGAGGAAGCAGCTGTGTTGTTATTGCCAATAACATCACAGAAGGGAACGACGCCCGATATGCTACTTCAGCTAAATATTTGGGTGTTTATGTTTCTGCTAGCATGGATGCTATCATTGCTCTTAACTACGAGACCCTGTATCTCTTTATCCATCTTTAGGAAATGGGACAGATTGCACCTCGAGTTAATTGGCATTGGTAATTCTTCCATGTTATCTATACCTCTTCCGGTGCATTACCTTTAATTTATATAAGAGCTTCTTCAGAAAGGTTGAAAGCAGCTGGCAACATTTTGTGTGGAATATAAAAAACCTTGTTCCGCTATTAGATATCTTCAACTTTCTCGCATTGAGGGTGGTCTAGCACTACTGTCTTTTTGGCTTTACTTTTTGACTGCATTCATCTAATTACCCTCCGCAGTAGTCAGGGCAGGTCTATGGGGGTTTGGCTGGCTTATTTGCAGAATACCAGATCTTCCCACAGATGATTATACCTGATATGGGTTTGATTGATACTGCCTATTTCAAACACAGTAAGTTTAACACTCTTTTGGTGTATCATAGGGTCTGGCAGAATATTCGATCCATCTGCCATATTATGGTTAGAACTATTATGGATAGAACTCAGTTCTGCATCTGAAACTGCCAGCTGGGTCAAATTCGCAACTAGTGCCTCCAAAGCCAAGGCCGCAACCAGCATGGTCATTGGCAAAGAAAATAGAGGCATGGCCTGGCAAAGGCTCCAAGGCGACAGTCAGCGCCTGGGCAGGATATGCTCCTGGAAGTCTGACTGTGGGCCCAACAGAGGCCCCTAAGGTGCTCTAGAGTGACCTGGAACTGTCTGAAAAAGTTGCAGCAAAACCTCCTTAAAGGGCTCAACTTGTTGAGGAGTAAATGATGGCCGGGGAAATTCGGGGTGCATTGGCTCCTACTGGGAAATACAGTTGGAGTCCTACAACTGATGTGGAGTTGGACCTTCTTGAGGGCCAACTGCACAATCTTTACCTGGAGCAAGAGCAGTGGGATGAGGACTCTCACTTGAACTTCTTGTGCTTGTGCTAAGACTTGTTTTTTGACTACGCCTTGGCCTTACCCAAGGATGGTGACCTGGACTGGGAGCGGGCTATAGAGACTTGGAGCACATCTGGCCTTATTGTTTGTGCTCTGCAATGTACAGCTTTACCTACTGCTCCCTGATGACCTTTGGGGGCATCAAGAGCATTTGTCGGATAAGTTCATATCATGCTTAGATCCAAGGGACTAAATACTAATATTATTAGTGCTGTATAATTTCTTTTTTTTATATGTATAATAATTCAACCAAGCAAAAACTGTCTAATTTAATAAGCTGGGCTGCACACAGGTGAGCTTCTCAGAGGTAGCTGGAGAGCTACAGTAGCTCACGAGCTACTGGTTGGAAACCCCTGGACTAAACAAAAATGTTGTGCAGGTCTTGCCGGCTGTCCTGGAAGACCTCAGTGCTTCACTGGCTCAACTGATACATGATGGCCAACATAAGCTGTGTTGGCAGAGCTATTGGCACCAGAGTAGTCCTTAGAAGGCATGCCTGAATGTGACCAGCTGGGTTTGCAGTTGATGTGCAAGCGTCCCTTATGGACATGCCCTCTGACTGCTCTAGATTGTTTGGAGAAAAGACCGATTTGATGCACAGCGCGATCCTTGGTACTCGTGTCTCCTGTCAAGTATTTTTACCAACAGCACAGGAAGCTTAGGGGTTCGCCAAGGTGGCTAGTTTACAGATGTCCACCTTCCCAAACTGTACTGTACAGCACAGCGTCTCTGGTGCTAGCTGGACCAGCAGAACATCTTCCTGATAGCCAACCATTTAGAGGATTTCTGAATTCCAGTGCTGACGAGTTAAGCAGATGTCAGATAGCAGATCAAGAGTGGTATCTTCATCCAGAGGTGGCAAGGAACATCTTCGATCAGTGGGTCATGCTCTGGTTAGATGTTTTCACTACAGTTGACAACTTGCAGTATCAAAACTATTGCACACTGGAGTTTCCACAAGGAAAATCACTGGGAGACGCAGTCTGACTGTAATAGACCAATGGTCTCCTCTATGGGTTCCTGCCACGGCCTCTCCTGCTTCGAGTCCTGAGGAAAGTCAGGGCAGACCAGGCCCAAGTCTTAGTAGCCCTGGAGTGGGTCAGAAGAGTGTGGTACCCAAGCTCCCAAGAATGAGCATTTGTCCTCAAATTCAGCTACCTCTTAGGGACGACCTCCTGTCTCATCAAAAGGTGAGGGCCTTGCACCTGTATCCCTGCAACCTATAGCTCAATGCGTGGAGACTGAGCAGCGGCAGTTAAATGCTTTCGATCTGCCAGCTGCAATAATTCATGTCACCCTTGCATCCATATGCCCTTCGAATCAGTCCATGTATGCTGGGCGGAAGGGGAAATTTGTTGCCTGCTGAAACGCTTATCATACCGACCCTCTGCAGGTCAAACTTTCATATGTGTTACTGTTTTCTTTATTGTTGGCCCGACAAGTCCCTTCAGTGGGCACAGGTAAGGGTTATCTATCGGCCCTTTTGGCCTATTTGTGTTTAACTGATGAACTATCTCGAATGAAATGATGTGATGCATTTTATCAAAGGTCTGACACACATTTCCCCCAAAGCCATTCATCAGGCCACAATGGAATTTGAAATTATTTGACATTTCTTATATGCATGTCCTTTAAGTTGATGCACAGCTAGCTGCTCGCTGTGGCTATTGACACTCAAAACAGTTTTGCTGATTTCCATTACCTCTGTGTGCCGCATGAGTGAACTGCAGGTGCTCTTTTTGCAACTGCTCTACACTATTCCCATGCAATTTGGTGCTGAGGACCCGAGCAGCCTTCTTACCTAAATTATGACACCTTTTCGCACTGACCAATCTACTACTTTGCCAATATAGTTTGCGCCACGTCACCCTTTAAAAGAGGAGGAGAGGCCACATTGTTTCAACCCAAAAAGGGAAGGTGGTGTGAAGGAGGACCCTGTCATGATGCATAGTCCTCTGTGTCAAAATTTGATACTTGCTGCTCAAGAAGTAACTCCCTAAAGTCCTGTGCGGTCATTAGACCAGGGCCAAGAATGGTACAATGCCACTAGTACGGGGGAATGCTGGGCTATGACATACTGCCTTGACAGGGAGGTCCAACAAGAAGGCCATTTTGCCCTCTTGCCCCTGAAGGACTTCCTCATCTGAGTCCACTCCTTAGACCCTCCACCTTTGGTATCTATTCAAAAGGTGATGAGTCTGGAGTTAGAAGTGTCTACCAGAACAAGTTACTTATCTAACACTAAAATCCAGTTTGAGTTACTAACTGGTGGACTCTGATCCACTTCATGGTGGCCTGATGCCCTGGACCCGTTCACAGCCTCTAAACCTATAGTAAAAAAAAAACTTGGTGTCTGGCTCGATCACAAGTTAACCTTAGAACACCACATAAAGAATGTAAGAGCATGCTGCTTTGGTCTTCTCAGGTGCCAAAAGAAAATGCTTTAGGCCCTCCGCTTTCCACCCAAAAAAACATGTGGTCCAGAACATCACTACATCGCACCTGGACTACGGGAATGTCTTGTACCTGGGCATTTCACAGACATTACTAATGCGGCTTCTAACACAAAATGTACCAGCACACCTTCTTTTACATATTGCAAACATAAAAATCCATTTCAAATCATTTAACTGGTCTACATTGGTTGCAGGTTGAAGGCATATTAAATTGAAGGCCCTCTGCTTCGTATTCCATGTTTATGCCAATACAGGCCCCTTTTATCTTCAACATCTGATTCAGCCCTATATGCCTCTTGGGTCATCTAATCTATTGGTAGCCTTCGTAGCTAGAACCAAAAGAGTCAGACAGGGAGGCCGATCCTTCAGTTATTTGGTTATTTGAGTTATATATAGTGCTGGAAAGACCCGAGGGGAACAGAGTGCTTTATAGCGCATAAGTATTGTCAGAGTTGAGTCAGATGGCACAGGTTACATAATATAGACTCGGAGTAGTATCAAGCTATTTACCGACATAGGGTAGTTCCATTGGGATACACGTAGGGCATCCTATTAGAGCCTTAGTAGGGTTGCCCTGTATCACTAACTATTAGGGACAGTGTCAAATGGATCTGATTCAGGCAATTGCATAGCAGGCCACTTGGCCATGATTGTATAACATGTTAGAGCGTATACCAGGCCATATGTTGAAACATGGGAGGCGGTTGTCTTCCTCGTTCATCGTTTTTAATTTGGTGCACTTACGTGAAATAACTTACTGTGTAAGAAATTTATATAATTTTTGAAATCAACTGCATAATGAAATGTATATATTTGCATATGAATTAAGACTGCACTGATACATAAGCTCTGGATTTGCACGTAAAAAGTATAATAGTCTGCCTTCAGTTTCCATGCATGAATCAATGCGCACTGGTCCTTTCTTGATGTCTTGTAAATACACGATAAAATGGTGGATTTGCTTGTTGCAAAACTGCCTTGTGAAAAAGACCGTTCCGGTCGAAACGCGTCGCCAATAACATCTAATTTTGTTAACACGGACCCTGGTGTGCGAGTCTTATTCCTTGCGCGAATGAGCTCACGTAATTTCAAACATTTAAAAGCCGGGCTCCGACACCCGGAACTCGCACCGACCCCGTGAGGAGAGGAGCTGGTACGTGTCGGAAGTTTTCTTTCCACAAACTCCTCAAACCAGCTCCCACCGCCGGACGGACACAGAGTGAATACTTGGCAGGAGGCATCGGACTGCAGAACTGTACCGGTAAGTGTGGGGCGAGTGGGCGTGCACCGGAGGGAGCGCGTAACTTAGTCTCCATACTGGCCGGTATCAGGCAGTAGCCCCACGTTAGTTGTGCTTTAATTTAGTCCTGGCAGGGGTACAGCGCACTCGATTCTCGAAAAGGCGCTGGCAGGGTCACAATAGTGTTACAAGAAACTCGCATGCAACGAAATGAGCAAGGGGAGACAGGCTGGAGCCGCAGCAGCGGAATCGGGCCCTAGAAATAAACGGGCAGGGAGACCAGATGCTGCACATACGTTATTCTGCGAGACGGAGGGGGAAGATGATGATCACGATCAGGAATCGGGCACATCGGCAGGCCAAACGACTAGGAGCCTGAAACAGATGTTATTTCACTATGAAAAACTGCTAAAAAAGGAGATAAACAGATGGTGGGAGGTCTCATCTCTGGACAACTACATCGAGGTGGGCAGAGTGCCGAGGGGACTCCGCATCCTAATTACACCAACTTACCAGAACCCCCACCCGAAACTGCTGGAGGAATGGTCGACTCTGATGGCGGGCACTTGTAAGAACATGCTGGGGCTCCTATCTAAATATGCGGCCATGGAACTCGAACTGACAATCAAAGAAATTGACAAACTAAAAGAAGAACTTGATAAACATACTGCACAAGATGAAATCAAAACAGCACTTGAGCAAATGGAGAACAGACTCGACAAGTACGAGGAAGAGATCAAGCAAAAAAGAAGCAGACATTTATGAGGGATAAACAGGACTACGCCAGCGGAAGAATTCTGACCTTCGGAAGGAGGTATGATGGAGCAATTAAACAATTCAAGCAAATGGGAGTGCTCAGACAACAGGAAACAGCCACATCCGAATCTGGCTCAGAGAACTACTCAGACTTGGAGGATCAAACGGATGTCCTGAGAAAAGACGCCCCTACCTTCAAGCCTCTTGAAGAATATCGTTTTTTACAGACGAATATGACATTATGAGCGAGACCCCCGGAAGGAGGGCGAGGAAGAGGCGGAAGCACAAGAGGAAGAAAACAAGGAGGGGAGGACGGAAACACAAAGGACACAATGCCGTATGGGAGAACAACACGGCAATCGAAACAGAAATGATGGGTGAGCAAAATCTAACACTGATGAACTTGTCGTCTCACGAATTGACTATGGCAGAAAAGTCTTTGCTTGAACTGGGTCTTACATTTTGCCCGATGGCAAACTTTGATTATAGCAGGATTAGAATTGACGTGTTTTTATATGTTCGAAAATTGAAACTTATGAAGATGTTTTTGCAAAAAAAGAAAAGTGCCGCTGAGCATGAGACAGGAAGTGAAAATTGGGGAGCGCAAGTATCCAAGCTCCTATGCATGAATGATATTGAAGATATCGCATGTGTGGCTGAGTTGGGTGGAGAACTGACTGAATGGTCGAGTGAGCGGAACCTGTTGGAACAGATGGGTCTGGAAACTGGGGGCACCATACCTACAAAATTCAGGCCCAAGTCTACTTTTAATCCCAACACGCCACATGATGACCTAAACACATTTCATGAGGTGGTAACCAGAGACCTCATGCGCATCTGGAACAAAAGCAAAAATAGACACGCACAAAATCTGACCTCAGCACAAAGATTGGCATTAAGTACATTGAATAATGATCCCTGTTTTGTAATTAAACCTTCGGACAAGGGCGGTAATGTGGTCCTTTGGGACATTCAATTTGTACAAACAGGAAGCCAATAGACAATTGACTCTCTCTGGGAACTATGTGAGATCAGATAAGGATGACTATGGTGGGGCAATAAGTGCATACTACAACAAACTAGGGCACTGGAGAAACAAGAGACTCCTAGGGGAAGAAGAGTATAGATTCCTCTACACTAAACACCCAGTGGCACCATGCTTTTACATGCTGCCAAAAGTCCACAAAGATAACACCAACCCTCCAGGCAGACCTATCGTGTCAGCTAACGGGAGTCTCCTAGAGAATACATCCATCTTTCTAGACACCTTCCTTTTCCCATATGTCCTCAATCTCCCATCATATTGCAGAGATAGCACTGATTTTATAAACAAGATTGAGGGAATCACATGGCAGGAGAACTTTTGGTTGGTTAAAATTGATGTGGTATCCCTGTATACCTGCATAAAACATTCAGATGGTGTGCATGCATGTAAACACTTTTTCAGGGATAGGTCTATTTTTCTGTATGATCAAACTCACATGTTGTTGGATATGTTAACATTCTGCCTTGGGAATAACTTCTTTCTGTTTGAAGACAAATGGTTCAAACAAGAGGTCGGAACTGCCATGGGAAGTTGTTTTGCGCCGAGTTACGCTTGTATGATGATGGGGTGGTGGGAAGAACAACTGGTATGGTCAGAGGCAAATGAATACCTGACAAAACACATTGTTTTCTGGACCCGGTTCATAGACGATATCTTCATGATCTGGGGTGGGTCGAAATCTGACTTAAGGGAATTCCTCAGAATGCTAGAGAACAACGAGGTTAATCTCTCTTTCACACACAGGTATGATCAGGTTGAGATGGATTTTTTGGATGTAAGTGTAAAGATCTGTGAAGGCACCATAGCCACTGACCTGCATAGAAAGACGACTGCAGGGAACAGCCTGTTACACGCCAATAGCCACCACCCCCCAAATCTAAAGTGGAGCATCCCATATGGGGAGTTGTTAAGGGCTAAGCGTAATTGCAACACTCAGCTAGCGTTTGAGAAAGAACAGGGCATAATGATGAAAAGATTCAGGGCAAGAGAATATCCTGAAAGGGTTCTGAAGGTCGCAAGAGAGAAAGCGGCAGCCAAAGATAGAACAGCTTTGTTGGTGAAGAGACCAGCAAAAAAGGAAAACAACAATGACATCAGAATGATCACAACCTTCAATGTGGAGGCCAGGACAGTACGTGAAACCCTTAAAAAACACTGGCACATAGTCAAGAATGACCCAGTCATAGGATCACTGGTTAGCATTCAGCCACAGGTAACATATAGAAAAGCACGCTCCCTTAAGGACATGCTTGTCAAGAGCTATATGGGGCAACCAGACAGCAAACATGGATACAACAGCAGAAAGGTTTCTTTAAATGTGGCAAGTGCAAGGCCTGTGGCACAAGTAAAAACAGAAAAACATATCCACTGCCAACGGGAAAGACAGGAACCATAAAAAAGTTTATGAACTGTAATACTGATTTTTGTGTGTATGCGATACTGTGTCCATGTGCGAAAATGTACATAGGTAGCACGATCTTCCCTATGAAGAAGCGAATCCTTGAGCATATTAGAGCAATCAAGAATGTGGATTTAAGTTAATGTTAATGTTAATGTTAGGGAGATTTATAAAGCGCATGGCTGCCCCAGCAACCGGGCGTCCCAGCGCTAGAGGAAGAGGTGACCAGGGGAGATGTGGCTAGATAGAAGCAAAAAGGCAAGTTTTAATCAGTTTCCTGAACGCCCAGTGATCCTGACAGCTGCGGGCAACCAGTGGGATGGAATTCCATAGTGCAGGGGCCTGGGATTTAAAGGAACGACCCCCGGCTCTGCGCCGGCGGACCCGTGGGATTCACAGCAGATGTTGATCCGTGGAGAGCAATGGACGCAGCGGAACATAAGGAGTGCAAAGTCCTTGCAGGATTTGGGGGCCCAGACCATGTATAATCTTATGTGTGGTGCAGAGTGTTTTAAACTGGACTCTCTGTTTGATTGGCAGCCAGTGTAAACGGTGAAGGAGATTAGAAGTATGACATTTCCTGGGAGGGCAAACAGAGTACGTGCAGTTGCGTTCTGTACCCGTTGTAGTCTTGCAGTAACCGTTTTATTTACACCAAGCAAAAGACCATTACAGTAGTCCAGGCGCGACTGGACGGCCGATTGGACTACCAGTTGGCGGGTGTCAGCGTCAAAAGATCCTAACATGGGTTTTAAGCCGCGCAGAAGACCGAAACAGGTACCAGCCACTTTTTTTGCATGAGTCTCAAATGAGAGGGCAGTGTCAATCAAGACCCCCAGATCTTTGACTGCGTTTTTCGGTGCAGGAGGGGTGCCTAAGGTCGCAGGCCACCATTGGTAGTCCCACTTGTGAGTGTCCCGGCCCACCAGGAGCACCTCTGTCTTTGCCGAATTGAGCTGTAGATAGTTGTTAGCCATCCAATCTGCAATGGCCAGAATATCGGCACGAAATTTTAGTTGGTCCAGAGCCGGGTCGTTGGAGAAGGTGAATACCAGCTGGGTATCGTCCGCATAAGATACCATTTTGATGTTGCGCTCTTTAGCCAGAAGGGCCAGAGGGCGGACATACACGTTGAACAACGTGGGGCTCAAGGCGGAGCCTTGCGGGACACCACAGCTAAGAGGGTAATGACTAGACTGGTAGGGGGGGCATGTACCTGAAAAGAGCGTTCTGATAAAAAAGAAGCAAACCAGGCCAGAGCCCTGCCTTTGACCTCGATCTCCTCAAGACGTTGAAGAAGAATCTTGTGGGAGACTGTGTCAAAGGCCGCACTCAGATCAAGTAGAAATAGTGCTGAGGTATTGCCCTCGTCCAGCGTGGCCCACAGCGCTCAGTGACCGCCAGAAGGGCTGATTCTGTGCTGTGCCTGGGACGAAATCCATTCTGAGATCTGTCTAAGATCTGGTTGGCCTCCAGATATTTGGTCAGAGTGATGTTGACATGGGACTCCATAATCTTGGCCAGGTAGGGAAGCAGGGAGATAGGCCGAAAGTTCTCCGGCAGAGATGCGTCGAGAGTGGGTTTTTTCAGTAGTGGGACGACTTTAGCGTGCTTCCACGATTTTGGAATCACTGCCGACAAAAGTGAGCCATTGATGAATTCCCGGCCCTCAGTCATAAGGCAGTACTGGAATTTCCTGAAGAAATCCGGTTTTATGGGATCATCAGGGGAGCCTGATTTGACTTTAGCCGCTAGGGTGGCTAGGTCTTCGAGGGACATAGGTGGCAAAGTTTGTAAGATGTATGGTGGTGCTCTAGAGGTGGGGGGCACCATGGACTCAGTGGTGCTCCGCCTCGATTCTAGCGTGTTGTATATACATTCTACTTTGTTAATAAAGTACCTTGCCAGTGAGTCGCAATGAGTATTGGAGGATATAATGTTATTGGTTCCTGTGGGAGGTGTTGACATATCTTTGATAAGAGAGAAGATAGTTTTGGAGGGGTTGGGGCTAGATGAGATCAAATTGGTATAGAACAAGGCTTTAGCCTTTTGAACAGATTTCTGGAAGGTTTTTATGGCTTTCCTATAGGTATTTTTGGCAACGGCGTCATAAGTATGTCTCCAGGCTCGTTCCATAATTTTACACTTTTTCTTTTCCGCCCGCAGGGACTCATTGTACCATGCGTGCGTATGCGTGCGCTTAGTCCCCGTCAATTTCATCGGGATGCACTGGTTGAGCGAATTATTAATCCAGCCCCTAAAGACTCTATCAGCTGCCTCTAAGTCCTCAGGCCAGTCCGGGCGGGACGCATTTAAGGCCGATAGGAATGTAGTTTCATCCAATTTGTGCCATGGTCGCTTCATAAGGGATTGGCTGGGGGACCTCGGGATAGGGATTGCCATTTCAAGACGCAAGGAAATCAGAAAATGGTCTGTCCAAATCAGAGGAAGAGGGGTGTTAACTACTAAATTTGAAAGATTAGAAAAGATAGGATCCAATAGGTGGCCTGCCTGGTGGGAAGGTCCTTCTACCAGCTGGATAAGTTGGCAGGCCTCCAAATCGCCCAGGAAGTTGCAAATCTCCTGGGAGTCCTGACGTTCCAGGTGGAGGTTGAGATCGCCTATAATGTTGAAATTAGCTGATTCTAAGGCGAGAGTAGAGACAGAGTGAACCAGGGCCTCTTGAAAAGCCCTGGCTGGGCCTGGTGGACGATATATAAGAAGCCCCGTAAAGGTGAAGTTATGTGACAAGGAAATTTTAAACAGGGCGCTTTCGCAGCCCGAGATAGTTTGTGGGGACAGTGAGCAGTGGAAAGCACTTTTGAATATGACTGCAAGACCACCTCCTCTTCCGCTAGGCCTGTTCTGAATGAGCAGCCTATAGCCGGCGGGTAAGGCTAATGCCGGTATTGTTGTGGAGTCCGCGGTTAGCCAGGTTTCCGTCAAGAACAGTATGTCTGGGGCAGAGTCCATCAGAAGATCAAAGACGTCCGCATGGTGTTTTACCAGTGACCTGCAGGTAAGGTTGCTCTACTGCATGACACTGCTTAAAACACCAAAACAAAGATGTTAACAGTTTTTCATTCTTTGGTATTGACAGGATGGTGGCGAACCCCAGAGGGGGTGATCGTGAAAAACAACTGAGAATTCTGGAATCACAGTACATTATTCTCCTCGAAACCAAGAGCCCTTTTGGGCTGAATGAAGATGAGGAACTGTTCGTCCACATCGGATGAGTACCCCCACTGATTTATTGACTTTCTTTGCTTTCGATGTGATCCCCGATTTCTCTGTATATGCTGTGGCCTGGCGGAGGGCCCTCTGCCTTGACACAGCATCAGCAGGTTGGAAACTTCACAAGAAGCGTAGCCTGCATCAATCTCCTCTACAGTGTGATGCAACACTTATCTCACAGATTGTATCTAATTTAATTTAATTGGTTTTACGAGTACTGGACAGCCTGATGGTCTCGATATGCCCACTATAGTTAATAAATTTTACCAAAAAACCCACGAGGGAATTGATGAACCAGGTCGAAACTACATGGCTAGTCTGCTTAGGCCCAGTCAACCTGCCCTCCCAGTGCTCTCCCCTGTTGTGTCTTTAATGTATTTTGCACCTTTTTCACCCACCTACCACTGTGTTTGTAGTGAGGCTCCCCTGTATATAACCCCCCTCACTTTTTGAGTTTGTATATAAATCGCACTTAGGGTAGTTCCATTGGGATACACGTAGGGCATCCTATTAGAGCCTTAGTAGGGTTGCCCTCTATCACTAACTATTAGGGACAGTGTAAAATGGATCTGATTCATGCAATTGCATAGCAGGCCACTTGGCCATGATTGTATAACATGTTAGAGCGTATACCAGGCCATATGTTGAAACATGGGAGGCGGTTGTCTTCCTCGTTCATCGTTTTTAATTTGGTGCACTTGCGTGAAATAACTTACTGTGTAAGAAATTTATATAATTTTGAAATCAACTGCATAATGAAATGTATATATTTGCATATGAATTAAGACTGCACTGATACATAAGCTCTGGATTTGCACGTAAAAGTATAATAGTCTGCCTTCAGTTTCCATGCATGAATCAATGCGCACTGGTCCTTTCTTGATGTCTTGTAAATACACGATAAAATGGTGGATTTGTTTGTTGCAAAACTGGCTTGTGAAAAAGACCGTTCCGGTCGAAACGCGTCGCCAATAACATCTAATTTT
Source organism: Calotriton arnoldi (assembly GCA_963921515.1). Classification (NCBI taxonomy): domain Eukaryota; kingdom Metazoa; phylum Chordata; class Amphibia; order Caudata; family Salamandridae; genus Calotriton; species Calotriton arnoldi. The sequence goes on from CAWUFW010003305.1 coordinate 1,855,507, forward strand.
GTTAACACGGACCCTGGTGTGCGAGTCTTATTCCTTGCGCGAACGAGCTCACGGAATTTCAAACATATATATATATCACGCTCCTCTTGCACCGTTTGCTCGGATCACTCGTGGACGGGTGCTTAAACGTGGTGGTGCCCCCACGTAATATTACGGCTCAAAACTCTTTCATTCACTCTCAAAAAGAGTACAGCACTCACTGGGAAAGTTACGCCGGTAGTTTTTATTCCAGCGCCACAACAAACGCGTTTCGGAAACTCCTTCTTCAGTGCCTACCATACGCACTGAGAGGAGCCATTTAAATCACAGTTCGTCATACATACATAGACATTAAGAAAGGATTCAGTAGCCCCCAACATGAGCGCCATCTTATAGCGGTATTCTCATTTGAATTTCATATAGATACACGTATAAAAGCACTTTCATATAATAATTTGGCCATAAACCGGCATGCATTATACTTCCATAGATCTCCATCTGATTGCCAATATATGGCGAGATATAGGTATGTCATGAGAGACAAATGTAAGAAGCAATGAAGCGGTATATGCCGATTCACTGCGTGATTAGGAATTTCAAAATAGCTTTCGTATCATGGTTCCAAGGTGTAAACAACGTCAATTTTGATGTACTTTACCTTAAAAAGCAGCGTTAATTTACGTGCCAGTTTCCAATCAGATGGAGATCTATGGAAGTATAATGCATATGAGACTGTTTATAAAATATGCATCAACATAAATGTAGGACAAAAGAGTGATCTTACAAAGTTCCGCCATCTTGGCATGGTGTTTTTTGGCTGTTTTCCTAGGTCACATTATGGAAATATGGCACTCAGGGTATGCATTCAACATGTACATCATTCGTTTATATATATAAACAAGCAATATCTTGCCCTGAATGGGCGTTATATGCAATCATGGCAGAAAGACAATTTAAGCAATTCCGCCCTGGATGGGCCGACTCGCCTGCACTTTACCCCTTGCCTGTACAATATCTCGCCCTGGATGGGCTTTGTATGTAAACATAGCAGCAAAACACGATAAAATCCAATAAAACAATCCTGCCCTCAATGGGCTTGCGTAAAGCAACTGTTATGTCCTACTTGGTCATGCATATGAATAGGATCAAGGGTGACAGTGAAGAACTAAAATTAATTCATTACAAAGCAGAACTCTCTAATTTCAAATTAGTGTAAGAGGGAAACTTCATTAGGAGGAAGAAGAAGAAAACAGGACATTGAGAAAGACAAAGAAAAAGTCAAATAAGAAGAGAGAGATGGGAGGAAAATGTTAAGAAGAAATTAGCCTAAACACCTGTCAAGACCCAATTCAATTCATTTCGCTCCCAGTCTGTTATTCACCCAGGTGTACGGCTAATTCCTCACTGCTGTGCATACCTTTGGGGGCCCGTGTCTGTAAATCAATTATGTAACGCGATTCAAGTCGTCTCAATCTGAGAATTCTGTCCCCCCCTCTTGGATTGATGGGGACATGGTCAATGCAAAAGAAAGTCAAAAGGTCCCTATTCTTGTTGTGCTCTTTGTCGAATTGTCTGGCCACCGGGTATGATGCATCCCCATTTGTGATGGCCCACATATGTTCTAATATGCGTTCCTTTGTGGGGTATATCGTGCTGCCTATATACTTAAGTCCACATGGACAGTTTAAACAGTATACCGTGTATGGTGATGTGCATGTCATAAATTTATTAATGCTTCTGGGTTTATTTAATCCCGGAATGTTAAATGAAAGGATTCTCTTGCTTTTGCAGCAAGCCTTGCATTTACCGCAAAGAAAAAACCCATTTAACGATGGCAATAATGGTCTTATTACTTCTTTTACCTGGTGACTATGGACCAAATTATTCTTAAGGGACCTAGCTTTCTTGAAGGTAACCAAGGGACCAGGTGGTATATCCTGGCCTATAACAGGATCTACTTGTAATGTGGGCCAGTTTTTGCGTAGGATTCTTCTCAGCTCACTCGCATCTTCAGAGAAGGTGGTAATCATTCTGAACTTGCTAATGTCCTTGTTATTTTTAATAGTGTCTTTTAGCAAGTCTGCCATTGGTAGGGAGTTATCCCTCTTCAAAGCATTGGACAACATTTGTTTGTTATACCCTCTAGAACTGAACCACGTCATGCTATCCTTGGCGGCTGATTGAAAGTCCCGATCTCTCGTGTTGTTCCTCTTTAGTCTTAAAAGTTCGCCATAAGGGATGCTATTGACGAGCTTCTGGGGATGACTACTTGTGGCATGCAACGTAGGGTTGCCTGCTGTCGGCTTCCTATACAACATAGTGCATAGACTACCTTCAGAGATATAGACTGTTAGGTCTAGAAAGTTCACCGATTGCGAACTTACTTCCCCTATAAATTTCAAATTGACTTCATTTGTATTCAGTACATCAATGTATGCCCTAGCCGACTCTGGTGACCCCCTCCAAATCAGGAAGAGATCGTCAATATATCGGTGCCATGCTACTACATTGGTTGTCCAACCAATGTTGGATGTCGCCCAGGCCACCTGCTCCTCCCACCAGCCTACGAATAAATTCGCATAGCTGGGGGCGAAGCAGGTGCCCATGGCGGTCCCTGAGACCTGTCTATAATACTGATCCTGAAAAAGAAAAATGTTGTTGTTTAGACAGAACTCAATCAATTCAATTAGCATGGCATTATGTTCAAGAAATTTCAAAGGGAGGTTTCTCAGGAAGAACTGTGTTGCCCTCAGTCCATCTTCATGGGCTATGCAGGTATACAAGCTGGAGATATCCAAAACCATAAGTTGGAACCCATCTTCCCACTTCACTTCATTGATGTGTCGTAAAAAGTCTTTAGTGTCTCTGATGTAGGATGTCAATTTTACCACCAGTTGTGAAAGAAAATGATCTATATATATGGATAGATGTTCAGTCAAACTCCCCTGTGAGGAAACAATTGGACGGCCTGGAGGATATTTATTGTCTTTATGAATTTTAGGGAGATGAAAAAACGTAGGTGTTATCGGATGCAAGCATCATAAATATAAGTATTCATCAGTTTCCAGCGTATTATTATTATTTTTTTAAACATTTTATTATACATTAAACAAGATCTGCAATTACAATTCTTTTGAAGGAGAGTATACTTTGACGGAGTCATATCAGTCAACATTGTACGTAATGATACAATAGTTCTACAGTTACAATTATTATACCTCATCATCCGAGTCTCGATCTGCAACAGGAGGGGTACATATATGACCTCTATAGGTATTCCACTTGCCCCATACTTTCCCCCATTTATTTGGGCACCCTCTGTGAATATACGCAGCTTTCTCAGTCACCATGACCATGTCCATATCTTTGCACCACTCTATCAGGGTTGGGGTATGTGTCGCCTCCCATTTCTGGGCTATATTCCGCTTAGCAATCATCATCCCCGTTGTTGCCCACTGTTGATCTGCGTGGTTGAGGTCCGTTGGTGCCCATATGTTCAACAGGCAACACTTGGGATCGAGCGGGACTGGGTTTTTGCTGACCTCTGTGATAGTATCCAGCACCGCCGTCCAGTATGGTGTAAGCAGTGGGCACTCCCACAGAGTGTGATAAAATGTGCCTAATTCACCACACTGGCGCAGACAGTGTGGGTCCATGGCTCTGCCTATCTTATGTATTGTCACCCGTGTGTAATAGGTCCTATGCAATATTTTTAGCTGCACCAAACGCAGTCTAGATGAGACCGCTACCTCTCTGGGCGATGCAATCGCGTCCTGCCAGTCGGTGTCGTCTAAGTCCCCGACCTCCGCCTGCCAGAACGCTCGGAGCCGCACCAGGGGGTCCTTTTGATTATTGACAATTTTCCGATAGGTAAGAGAAGTTGCTTTCTTGTCTAAGTAGTCTGTTAACAGTCGGTCCTCTAAGGGGGACGATTCAGGGAGTACCTCCGCCACTGGAATAGCTGCGTCTAGTGCATGTTTAATTTGCATATACCGAAACTCTTCACTGGGGGCCATTTCGAAGTGTTCCTGCAGGTAGGCAAAGGTGACAACTTTCCCCTCTTTCCAGAGATCCCCCAGCCGGGAGATTCCTATCAGGTCCCACTTCTGAAACCCCTTGCTCTTTCCCAGGGTGCCCAGTCTGCCAGTGTCCCACAGCGTGGTGTATTGCGTGAGTCTGTCAGCCCATCCCAGGTGCCGTGTCACTGTATGCCAAACATGAACCGTGTGAGCCGTCGGTCCCATAAGGCCCAGTGTTTTCTGTTTGTTATAGAGTACTCTATTAACTCCCCCCATCCCCAGAGCCACTCTGTCCAGGCGATATGCAGGGTCAGTGTCAGGTGTGTGAATCCACTGATTAATAACTGCCAGTTGCGAGGCCCAGTAATATGCCCGGACGTCGGGTAGAGCAATGCCCCCATCGTACCAGCTCCTATGCAGTTTACACGCAGCCACTCTTGCCTGCTTGCTATCCCAGAGGAGGGTAGTAACCTCCGAGTTTATTGCTCTAAAATATTAAATTAGGAACGCGGCAGGGCGTGTTATGCAAGGCATATAGAAACCGGGGTAAGGCCATCATTTTAAAAAGTGCCGCCCTGCCCAGTAGGGTGAGCGGCAACGCCCTCCAATGTTTGATGTCTCGCCTCAGCCGCTGTAACGGTGCCTGAAGATTTAGTGCTAGGAACATGTCAGGGTCGGACGTTACATATATCCCTAGGTATTTAAAGCTATCTGTCACAACCTGGACCATGCAGCCCCGGGGGAGCCTGGGAGGCGGTCCATACAGAATATACAGCACAGACTTCTCCCAATTAATCATATACCCTGACACCGACCCAAACACCTCACAGATGTTAAGCAGTACATGAAGGGATCGTGTGGGGGAAGCTATATATACCAGAACGTCATCGGCATAGAGGGAGATACGATCCTCCCTCCACTTTAGACCCCGGATTACCGGGTGCCACCTAATCCATGCAGCCAACGGCTCCAGGACCAGTGCGAACAGGAGTGGCGACAGCGGGCAACCTTGCCGCGTCCCGCGTCCCAGAGCAAACTCCTGTGATATGTGTCCATTGGCTACCACGTGTGCAATGGGGTTAGCATACAGCAGGCGCACCCAAGAACAGAACTTCGACCCAAACCCCAGGTGTTGGAGGACAGCGAACAGAAACGCCCATTCAACAGAATCAAAGGCCGTTTTTGCGTCAAGAGACAGAACCGCTGCATCCTCCCGTATTGTATGCTTTCGTCCGAGGACCCCATTTAGGCGCCGAAGGTTTAAAGCTGTATTCCTGCCAGGCATGAATCCCGATTGGTCCGGGTGGACCAATTTAGTGAGGTAAGGGGTCAATCTGAGTGCCAACGTTTTGGAGTTTCCAGCGTATTTTTATCAAACCAATGTCGTATCATCTGATGGTAGGCTGTCATGCTTTGATTGTCTGACTTTTCATTTGTTTTTTGATAACAGTCTCCATCTGACAGCTGTCGCATAGCTTCCATGTCATAATATTCGCGTGTTTTCAGAACGATGTTACCGCCTTTGTCTGACGGTTTGCAGACTATCAATTTATCCCGACAGAGATTATCCAAGGCCATCTGTTGATCCTTAGTGAAATTTCTTTTGCCCGGGTCTTTTTTGTTGTTGTCATTTCGTTGTCTTGAAACGCAGCAGATCTTTGTTCACTGAATCTGCAAAGACATTGATTGCGTCCCCAGGCATTTGGGGTAGGAATTGTGAGGCAGGTTTGAAGGGACTCAACCCACTGCTTTGTTCCACACCTGCCAGGCTGATTCGCTGTGACAAATTCCTTGGTTCGTTGTCCAAGCGTAGGTTTTCCAGAATTTCCATAGTTTCTAAGTCCTTTCCTGTTAAAACGTCTGAGACCATGGTGCTGCGACCTGATTTTTTAGGTCTGGTTATCATGGGTTTTAATTTGAAATACTTATGTAATTTTAGCTTGCGTGTAAACTTGAACAAGTCGATTCGGGTTTGGGTGTATTCCATTCCATTC